>OZ025701.1:0-191037 GCA_964019335.1 Diplonema japonicum
TGCTCGCGACTATCCTCCACCTGAACACCTCGGGATCCACGTCGGGCTGGGTATTGAGAGTGTAGCTCACCCCCTCTTCCGCCCCCGTGGGGAAGATAGTCACCCTCCTGCCTCCAGGCCGGACCTCCTGTGCTTGCTCTATCCTCGCCACAAGGTCGTACAGCCTCCCCTCTCCCCCGTCCGACGTGGTGCACTCGTCGCGCAGCAGCTGGGAGTACTCTTCGCTCTCCTCCCCGCTGCACTCCTCCATCACTTGTTTCACCCTCTGGAGCCACTCCTGTGCGTCGAACTGGGTCTCCCCTTCCGCGACCACATCCCCGTGGTGCGTGGCGACGACGATGTACGGCTCCTTCGGGTCACGCAACTCCATCTCCGGAAGAATGGCTTGGCTTCCCTGTGCGTCCTCGGCTTCGACCCCGTCGGCTGTGTGTGTTTGGATTGTGCCTGTCGTGGTCTCTGCCTGCTGGTCCTTCCCCTCGGTGCGCTGGTTAGCTGTTTGATTGTTTTCTGTGCCATCCACCGCCCCCTGGTTCCGGGCCCCTCCTTCCTCTCCGCTCCTCACAGGGCCAGCTTTTGTGTTTTGGATTGTGCCGCTCCCTGTCTCCTCCTCTCCCATCTCCGCGTCCACCCGCTCCGCCGCTGCTTTTGCTGCCGCTGACGCTGCTGCTACCACCGCCGCGGCCGCCAGGTTCGCGGTCCTCCTCTCTGCCTCCTCCTGGAACTTGTTCTCCGCCGCCTTCGCCGCGGCCAGAGCAGCCATCCCTGTCAGGTAGAACGCCGCCTCAGCTACCTCCTCCTCCATTCCTGTAGCCGCAGCTTCCCGTTCCATCGCCTCCTGATCCTCCCGCTCCCTCCTCTCCTCCTGGGAGTGCTGCTCCGCTTCCGAGTCCAGTTCCATCTTCTCCACCAGAACCTTCCCCTTCCTAATGGCCGCCCTCGCCACGCCCTTGACCACGGCCGCCGACACTGCGGCCTTCATGTCGTTGAAGACCTCCACCCTGTGTCGTCGCGTCCTCTTCGCTGCTTCAGATGCCACCTCCTTCAAGAACTCCCTGGCCTGCCCTGCCAGACCCCCAAACGTTTCCACCGCAAAAGGGCGGAACTGCTTGTGAGCCTCCTTGCACGCTTCCATGTGCTTCTTGTTCTTCGCCTCCTGGGCCTTGTTCGCAGCGTAGCCAGCAGTTTTTGAGGCCTGTTCCAGGTTGCCCACCGTCCGAGGGTGCACCACCGTCACATCCACCGCCAGCCCGTGGCCGTTTCCTCCGGGTTTTTTTTTTTCCCTTCCCTAAAGAACGTTTTGACCAAAACATTGTTAAGGGAAAACAAGGACTAAATAAAATAAAAATAAAAATAAAAATAAAAATAAAATGCATGTATGGGGGAGCGCTTTAACGAAAGCATTTTTTTTTTTTAAAAGGGGGACTTGAGAAAATAAATAAAAAGGGGGACTTGAGAATGTTTTTTTTTTTTTTTTTTTCTTCAAAAGACACACAAGGCACGATAAATCTTAAGAGAAAATAAAAATATTCCAAAACAGACAATCAAGTTCCAACCTGGGAGGAAGGCATGGGTTTCTCTTTTTCTTTATGGGAGGGAGAGGGGAAGAAGAAGAAGCAACTCCAAATGATAAAAATTCAAAAAAGGCTTAAAAGAAGAAGAGGCAAATTCAAAAACATACTAGGGAGGAATGAGTGGGGCAGGGGGTAAAATTTAGGAGGGGGAAAGAGGGAGAATCAAAAAAGGGGAAAGGGGCAGAGTGGCCAATGTCCATGCGAAAAAGCATAGAGCGGGGGAAGAAGAAAATCAAAAACAGGAAAAACACATCACCACAAAAGAAAAAAGAAAAAAAAAAAAAAAACGTCGACCGAGATGGTTCCACTTCAAAAAGAAAAAGAAAAAGAAAAACAGAAAAATAAAAAAAAAAAAAAAAAAAAGGAAAAACAAAAAGAAAAAAAAAAAAAGGAAAAAAAAAAAAAAAATCTAAGTGGTTCTATCTAGCCTGGCCGTTGTAGCACCTGTTCCCTATTCTTTTATTTTTCCCTTTTTTTTTTTTCTCAGAAAAAAAAAAAAAAGTTTCACATCTTCCTATGGCGGGGGGGGGGAGAACAGCCCCCCACACCCCCGCTGGCCTATCTGGCCAGCGAGCCTTTGGACCTCTTCTTGTGGGGTATGGGCCCCACCCGTGCCCTCCCCGACTCGAGCTGCAGCCAAGCCACCGCACTGTTCACCGGGGCCCAGTTCTCCTTGTTGCGCACCTTGACCGTGTCCCGCACCAGGTCGTCGCTCCCCAGCTCTTCCATCAACCTGTGCTCCGCCAAGAACTTGAACTGGGGCCCGGTCATCCCCTTGAGCTCACCCCTGCATATGTTGGCTTCGACCACGGTGCCATCCGCCCCCGTACCCTTCAGATAGATGTAGCCACCCTCCACACAATCCGAGTCAGTACTGGCCGATCGGGCCCGGGCCCGCTTCTTGTCCTTCTTGCTCCACTTCAGCTCTTCCAGGGTGGGGAGGTCCGTGGCAACCACCTCAGGCCGCCTCTCCCTGTCTTCCTCCTTCTTCCGGGCCAACAGCCCAAGGTACCTCTCAAAGGAGACGTCCTCGAACAACCCCGGGACCGTCACCACCGCTGACTGCAGGTCGACCTCTTCAACACCCATCTTCCGCAGATGGTCCTGGACAGTGCGCCTCGTCTCCTTCTCGCAGGGCCCCCTCCCCTCGTAGACGTCGAGGGTGACCTTCCTTCCATCCCTCACCCACGCCTTCACTTTGATCAGGTCCTTGACCTTTCCCACTGGGGCCCTTATCCTTGCGTCGCACCTCTCCAAGAACTCACGTAGTGTCACCTTGGTAGCGCCGGCTCCCGCCGCAATGCCCACTACCCCTTCCTTCCCCGGTGTCGGGTGGTGTCTGCACCCCCGGGTCTGCAACTTGACCACCCTCCATGCCGTTTCCAGAGTCCCCTTGAGCACGCCACCCTTGAAACGAACAGGTTGCACCGCCGAACACCCACACGCGTACGTGATCTGGAAATCCTGGACCGTCCTCGGGAACTCGAACTCGCGGTATGTTTCCGACTTCTGCACCTCACAACCCACAATGCGGCTGCGGCGCTCTCCGTCCGACCCACCTTCCAAGCTTGCGAAGTACTGCTTTACCATCATGTATCCAAGTCCAGCGATACCAATCTGGCCAGCCATAGCCACCTCCAGTGGAACACCCAGCGACTCGGCCTTCGCAAGAAGCATCTCCTCAGTCCTCTCCCTTCCAGGGTCCGTTCCTTCTTCAAGGATGATCTCCACCCGGCCCTCGAACTGGATGATGAACTTGAGCAGTCGGTCCCCCGGCCTCGCCCTCAGTGGCACCATCGCTCTCGGAATTGGGATGCCCATCACCACATCAATCGGGTCAAGCTGAACGAAGTCTCCCCCTACTTCCACCTGCTGTTCCCTTTCCGGTGCCCCGACTCCCATCAGCTGATCTCCCTCCGGCGTCTGGATCCCACCCCTAGGTGTGTCAGGCCCCGACTGGCTGCCTCCGCTCGGTGCGTTCCCGCCCTCTTTGGTCCCTTCGGGGGCGTCATCCGCCTGCGGCTTCAGAGTCCTCCCACCGCCCTGTCTCTTCGCAGCTTGTTCCCTACAGAATTCGCTCACGGTCATCTTCCTCGTAGCAGTTGTCGCACTCTGGTCCCCCTTGTTCGAGTCCCTCTGGGACTCCGTATCCCCCTTAGGACACTGGTCCAAGGTCTGGTTCACCGCAGCGTCAGTCGCCCCTTGTCTCTTCCCATCTTCCTGGGCCTTCGGGTCAAGCTCCCCTCCCTGCCCAGCCCTCTCGCTGGATCCTGTTCCGGCCATCTCCGTGTCTTCTCCTCCCGGCGAGGCTGCTTCGAGTCCTGCTCCCGCTTTCCCTTGTGTTCCACCCTCCACCGGTTCCGCCTTTCGCTGCTGCTGCATTCGGGCGTCCAGGTCCTTCTTCGTCTGCTCCAGAAGGGCATCCAGCTGGTGGGCCACCGTGATTGGGGGTCCGCCTCCCTGTCCCTTCACTTCCCTCTCGGACGACTCCTCAGCTTCGGTGGTTTTTTCATTGCCGAAGGAGTCCTCTGTGAGGTCAGTGTTGGATTCAGTGTTGGGTTCGTTGTTCGCTTCCTCGTTGTCCTTTTTTTCCTCTTCGCCGTCCGGTACCGGGGGCCCTGGATCCAACTGTACAGGCCCTTTGACTAACAGCGCCCCTGCTATCGATCTCATCATGGCCGTTGACACCTCTTGGACCACACGCCTGTGTATCGAGACTCTGTCCCCGTGAGCCCGCGCAGCTATGCTCCTGGACAGTTTCTTCGTGAGGTAGACTGCTGCCTCCCCGAACCCCCCAAAGGTCTCCATCGCGAAAGGTACAAAGGCCACGCGTGTCTTGGCGAGCTCCGCCTCATACTTCTGGCGCTTGTAGTGTTCCGCCTTCGCCGCTGCGTACCCCGCAGTCTTCGCCGCCTGGTTGACACAAGACTCGTTCCTCGGGTGCACGATGACCACGTCCATAGCCATTGGGCGGGAACCCCCCACCCCACCTGGGAAGAACACGTCCGCCGGGCGCTGGGACGACCCCGGGATCAGCCCCGTCTTCTCCATCGTTGCGCTCACCCCGGCCCACTGACAGTGTCTGTGGATGGTCTCCTTCACCCGGTCGTGCCTCGCAATCCTGGCGTTGCCGCATCCCTGGGCATGGTCACCCCATACGTCCATCCCCTCAGTCTTGCACCTCGGGTCGTGGCAGCTCTCACCCTGCTTGTAGACCGGAGCCCCCAACCACCACTTGATCAGAGCCCCAAACTCGTTGTCCGACAGCTGGTTGTAGAAGTCAGGCGTCGCCGTCAACCACGCCCCCGCATAGTGCATTGACTCCGACATCAACCTCGCTCTCGAGCGTGCATCTGCTTTCGCCAAGAGGTCCTCCAGCGCCTTTCATCAAGCACCCTAGAGAGCCACCTCTGGCTGCAGATGTGGGGGGCCTTGGCCACCATGTCGGGTGTAATCTGCATGCCGCCCTTCGTCCTGTTGAACCACTCGAGCCAGCTCCCCCATACACCCCCTTCCAGCCCATGTTCGTATTTGGGATCCAGCTCCTTGCACAGCTTCATCGTCGACGCCCTCGAAGCCATGTTGGCCGCGCGCAGGTGCTCCTGGCAGCTCCTCATCCCAAGCCCACCGACTTTTACGGACAGTTTCGCCTGCTGCCATTCTTTCGACCCGTTCTCGAACTGCATGCCGCACACCTTCGACATCGTCTTCCGCACCATCTCGTCGAACCTGTGCATGACCCCTCCCACATGCGAGTCTGGGACCACTCTCATGTAAAACACCAGTTTGCTGTATGAGCTGCATGGGCAAAATAGCCCCGGACGACGGACGCAACGGCAAACCCAGGCAGAGGCGGCAGGCACCAGCAAAACACGAACGACCAATAAAGTACAGACTGTAAGCGAGCATTGGAATTGTTCATACCATGGATTCACAGCGTATAAATTTACGCAAATCCTCAAAAAGGATTCGATTGGGTCGAGAAGTGTGATGCATCTGGCTGCAATGCTGTGGATTCTGCAGTTCTCTCACGTGTTTGTCTGTTGACGATGGCTCGTGTATTCTAGTGAGTAGGTTACGACAGGAAGTGTGTAGGTCAGGTACATCGCTCTGGGGGTGGGTGTCCCCATTCCGCTAAAGTAGTGGGCTCTCGTTGAATTATGCAAGATTTGCGCCAGTTTCCATTGCTATTCAACATGGACCGTGTTCTAATCAAGAGAAGTACCCCCTTGCCGTGCGTGAGCCTGCCCTAAGAACTTTGAACTGCCGTGTGGTGGCTGTGTTCGCAACTACTTGCAGATGGTACCGTGAAGCGCCACTAAATCCAATCTTACAGCTAACCCTCAGTGAGGGGCTTCGTAAGCCTGGCAGGCGTCATTCCCATTTAGATGCATTTTTTACCTGTGTTAACTAAAATAATAGAAAGCTTTCGAACCTGAAATTAACTTGAAATAAAATACACGGAACGGACCAACGCTGAACGAAAGCACTGAAGTGACGTGAAGTGGTTTGAGAACCGCTTGTCTACAATTTACTTCTTTGACAAAATATCAATATATCATTAAAACTCATTCTATATACCCCAAGTCAGGAAGAAAACACGGGGAAAACACCGCAAACTCGAACAATAATAAAAAACTAAACAGACCCGTGGCTGCTTCTGAAACGCTGCAGATGAGGATGAAAAACTGGAAAGGGTAGAGAAGAACAAAATGTTATCACCCGTTACCACGTTATAAAAGGTAAAAAAAGTAAATGTGCAGAAATATGCTACATTTCTTCGGCCATATTGTCGGGGCTGGTGAAGAAAGAGGTGGCCGGGGCTAGACTGTGGGGCGAGGATTGGGTAGGGGAAGGCTGAGCAGCAACTTCACCATAAGCAACAGGCCACCACTCTTGCATCTCGCTCTCTGTGAGGAAGCGCTTCGTTTGCCGCTGGTGAACTGATTCGTTACGCTCGGTCATGTCACGGAACCACTGCCAACGCTCTCTCCTGTTAGGATACTTCTCTTTGTCTGTCTTGGCTGTTCTATCCGCCTCTAGAACCTCATTTTCCCACCTTGATCTCAAAAAGGCTGGCTTCTTTTCCCTCCACTGCGTCTGTGCAAATGTGGTGATCTCTTCACAAGTCACGTTTCCATCACCATCTTCGTCAATCATCTGTACTAGCTCTGCTTTCCCTTCTACAAAGATGTTCTTTACAAACACTAACAGCACAACGATATTCAACAGAAGCAGCGTCACGCTAAGTCCCACATCCACACGGCTAGAAGGATCCTCAAAGTAGATGAGGCCTATGTTCAGCGACACGGTGATGCTCAGGAGGCTGATTGTCTCCAAACGCCATAAGACATTATATTTAAAAGGCTTCGCGAAAATGTTCAGCAAAGCGAAAAACAACATTGTCCACATGGCGAAGTACAGCTGGTAGTTCTCGGAGTTATCGAGGAACACAACAATGAAGACAATAAGCATCTTGCGTACCATGATCACCATTTCCCAATAGTAGCACTTCCTTCGAAAGCCACTGTAAAGGAAACCCAATGTTCCGAGCACATTCTTTGTGTGAAGGACGTGGCGGTGTCTTCTTAGCAGCAGCCATCCCACCAGAGGGATCCCAAAGCCATACACAAAGAAGAACAGAAGTGACAGCACCATAAAAGCCGGATATGGGGATTCATCACAGTCAATTCTTGTGTCTGCCTTGAGATAACTATGGCACGTGCCGTGATCTACGCACACAGATTCGCTACAGTTCAGCATCAAGGCGATCTCTTTTGTGAGACTGGGATAAATCAAGAACAAGATGACAATGACAGCCACTTTCCACACCGTCCATAGGTTAATCTTCACTTCGACACCGTGCTCAGCGAGAGGTGAAGTCTTTGGTTGCAATCTCATTCTCGTGTTGAATTTCTTTGAATCATGCTTGTGGACCAGTCTGTCACATTCCTCGCAGAAGTACTGATCCATGTGCGGGTCGAAAACCACAGCGAAGTCATGATAACATAGTTCGCATGTTTCCATCACCACGAGCTCTCTGTCTTGCTTTTGAAGCATAGCAATGAACTCAGGCGACAATTGTTTCCTTCCGACAGTGTCATCAGAGTTTTCGGTAGTGAGATCTTCCCTATCGTCAACACTTTCCTCCTTGATGCCTTCTACGCTACCGTTCTCGAACTTCTCTTTTATCTCAGCTGGCGTGAGCGTCTGTCTCCAAGCATTCCACTTGTCGTGCAGCCTTCTGACGCGTGCCATCTTGTAAAGCACTTCATAAGGTATCTGCGAGGCAAGACTGTGCACACTGTGCACAATATGCGTGCCAGCCTCATTTGTTGGAACAGGCATCAGTGCGTCTTTCTTGAATGCACCCTGTCGCGGTGATAGGTCTTCGTTCTGTGTGATATATTTCAATTATTAGGGATCATATTATTTAGCGAGTTATAACATACCTCAAGAAGCCACTGGGGCGCCTGCTCGATTGTGCTCTCTTCGGTGTCGTGCTCTCTGTTGGTGCTTAACAGTGGTTTGAAAACATACTTCACGCCCCTTGCTCTGATCACCACGTCATCTGCCTGGTCCGCCTTGCCAGGTGACTGCGGTGGTGTCAATGGATCTACATGCGTGAACCTCTCGAGCTTCTGCCCTGTCACAACATCCGTCCTTGTAACCTTCCACAAGCTATTACCTGTGCCTGACACCTTCTCACATGTCATGGTGTCTTTTTCATTCTCTGTGTATGACTGGTGAGTGAGCCCCTTCCCAAACACAAGCAGCTCTGCTTTTTCCCGTCTTTTTGCAACTAGCTTCCCAGATTTCCCAGGTATCGACTCCTGCAGCTCCGGCGTGTGTCCTTCGACGGGCCAGGGAGGGTTGCGGGCAACAGCATATTTCACCATCTTCTCATTTGCCATGCGCGACTTTTTCGTGCCCTTTCCACGATCGAGTTCAGTGTTAGGAAACAACTTCGCAAACAACTTCCACTCCCTGTCACTCAGATTCTTGAAGTCATACTCGGTCGATATCTGCGAAGGTTCAAAAGTACTAATGGCATACCCCATGCGAGCAAAGTCGTGTAACTTCTTTCTGTAGCTTCATTCTGGCCAAACACGCGTCGAGCAACTCTCCATGGAATACATTGCGTAAGTGCTTCTCGGTAGGTCGGTGCTCTTCAATGTCGCACTGTGGTGAATAAATAGATAAGGTACAAACATACCCTGTATCGCTCCTTGTTGATAGAGCCTACACCATTGTTGGGAAACAAACTTTCCAAGATACAGCACGAAAGACACAACTGACACCCATACTCTGCTTTAGCAAATTCTACAGCTCCAGTCTCTGTGCCGTGCACTTTGTCCATCACAAGTACCTTGGACTTTCTGCCAGTTTCCAGCTTTATGTAACTTGACTCAGTGAACGTGATGTTCAGCTCCTGCTCGTTGATCTGCAGCAGTGACCCTGACGAGTTATCTTGAGGCAGTTGTCGCCGCTCCTGGTCATGCTCTGCCAGCTGCGTGGCACACCTGTCGATAGCTGCACGGAGCTCTTCCCTATCCTTCTCTATAATCACCCAGTCGTACAACCAATGATATGGAGACGCGCACTCCATGACGCAAGGCACGTAAGGCGCCTTAACTGTTTCTTGCTTGCCCTGTAGCTTGTCTTTTAGTTGCTTCAAGAGTAACACCAACGCAGGTATCACCACCACAATCACTGGTATCACCATCCACACCACAAATAAATCGTAGTAATCAAGCGACGGTGCTGCACAGCCAATAGAAATAAGGCTGCTACCAGGCCCTGCGCCCTTCGACTCCGCCTCTGTCAAGGATTCCAACGTTTTGCTGTTCTTTGCCACTATTTCAGACGTTAGCCCGGTTACTTGCAAGTGGTTCATCAACATCTTCACCATTACCGAAACACGCGATACCTCCGCGATAGTAGGCCCTGTGTTCAAGTTGATGGCCACAAGAATGATGATTAGGGTAATAAGCGCTACTGACACAAGTGCGATGAGGAAGTAGTTCTGTGTCTGGTTCGGACATTTCACGCACGTGTCCTGATCCTTTCCGTAGCCCGAGGCACACTCTCCACAGAATGTGCCCATTGTGCCTTCTTTGCATTGTGCGTTTGATCTGTTTACGTCATGCTCTGGAGTCAAACCCACAAGATCTCCCAGAGCACCGCCCTTGCAATTATCTTCTTTGCACTCCCATGACACGTACGACACTGGTTCCCTCCAATACCCGCTTGCGGCCTTTAGCTCTGGGGCCTTTCGGGAACACTTCATTCCAGCAGATGGACACTCACCGCACTTAGTTAAACAGCTGAAGGGGCTGTCGGCCTGGGCATACGCAGGCGGCACACCAGGCACAGGCTTCCCAACAGCGCGATTCCAGCACCCGAACTCGAACGTGTACCCGTATTTTGTACAAGGATCATTCCCTGGGCAACACGGCAATGGACTGACCGTCCAAACTAGCGAGCCTGAAAGTCTGATCTTGCTAGCCACTTGCTTTTCTGCAGAGCTCACATTGAGGTCTGGCAGCTTTGCCTCAAAGGATATCTTGCAAGTCATGGCGTTCCACACCCTGAACTGAACGAAAGTAAAAGTGACTTCCTTATTCAGGGTTACTTCATTAGACGTCGAAAAGTTGCATGCGAACCCCGACAACTTGTCTAAATCCGCCGCGCTATCTGTGTAACCATGCCTCGAAAGCGCAAGGCTGTTGCTGAGTTCAGGAACTTGTCTTGTCCACGCGACTGTGACAGGCACTACATTACCTGCGTCATCTACTATGTCGGTGCTTGTGAGCTTGTTGCCTGCAAGATCCTCGACAACTATGCTCTGGGTCAACTGTTGTGGCTCTAAATTGTTCACGTCCACCGTTTCCTTGGTGCCTGGTGCCCAGGCTAAGCGGTGGGGCTTCCCAACCTCTACTTTGAACTTAGCGATGTATCCATTCTTACTGCACTCGGTGGCACGTGAAACGAGAGTGTCAACACAACTAACCAATCTCTGCTCCTCAGGGTACCAGCTTTCGGGTGTGAAATCCCTGGCCAAAATACCATAAGTACCTTCAACAGGACGGTGTAGAGTAAAACTAAACAGCGACGTGCCATTCAACATCTCGTGCTGCTGCGAGTGCTCCGGTATTTCCGATCTAATGCCTGTGTTGTAGGTAATCTTGGTAGCATCGAGCAGCACCCGTGGCCCCGATGCGGGGATGAAATACGTGTCGAGCACAATGCGCCGCTTTACGGTGTCGTCATCGCCCATGTCGTTGCCTGCTTCGTCTTTCGAAGTTACATTGAAGTCGCTTAGAAGCACGGTCTCGCTGTATCCTTCTCCGTCGGACTTAACTATCGCATAGAAGTCACTCTCCAGGTGCATCTCGCTTGCCCCTATCTGCACAGCTTCACCTTTAATTGAATACTTCTTTGATTGCCTGCCAGCAAAGGAAGAACCCCCACCTGTAGTATCCACTGCAAGCGATGATTGTACAGGACTATTCAGTGCTCCTGTTGTGCTGGAACTCTGCAAGATCTTGGCCCCGCGACCAAAAGGCACTGCGGATGTGGGGTCACACGGCAAACCATTCAGTTTGCTACCAGTCTCACAGCAGCTCTCTCTGTCAGCAGTGGTGTAGCCATTCACATTTGTCGTAATTGGCGCGTAGTAATTTAAGCAATAGTACTCACATCGAGGCCATTTCATTGTCATAGCACACGCGTTGGCTAGTTCGGCAGCAAGTTCACACTGCACAGTGACGTCTTTCAGGGGAAAGGTAATCAGAACTCGTAACTTTTCTGCTCCACTATTCCCACTTGCAACTGATTGCGCGAAGTCAAACAAATCACCATAGACAATAAGCGGCTGCGTGGCCACCGTGTTGGAGACCAGGGACAACGACTGCGGTTGGAAATCACATATAAGATCGAAACAGTTGTTTATGCACTTGATCGTGTCCAACTGTGTTTGCAATTTCGGAAGTTCGAAACCGTACTGATCGAGGATTTTGCCGTAAAACTCGAAAGTCAGATTTGTCACGGTACTCACATCGTTCGACACAACACGCATATTTCTGTATGAGGCGATCCCTTGGCTGGAGAATACAGGGTTGTTCAATTGTCTTTCTGTTTCAGCCGCAGCAGAAGTGTTGCTGCGAGGCTCTGTTTTCCAGGGACAACTTGTGATCTTACAGTTCGGCTCAGGCGATGCAGTTGCTCTCACGTAGATGTTGTGCTTCGCTGGCAGTGTAGTAACGGTGTTGTCTGCAATGTCCAACAAGCGGAACCTCGGTTGTGTGGTTAGCTCCCTGTTGATGGTCATGGTCGCTACTGGTTTCCCTTCTAGCCCATTCAGGTCCCACTCGGCACTGTCAAACACTACTCTATGTGGCAAACCCTCCTTGACAACAAATGTCTTCACAATAGGTGGCAGGCCTTGCAAAGCGATTTCTAACGCGTACTCGCCCTTCGCAGGGTACAGCATAGCTATCTCTTCGAACACGAGGTACGATTGCGTCATGAGGTTGGTCCCTTTAACCTGAAGGTTCACTGCGTAAGTGGACTTGGCAATGCCTCCTTTTACAGAAGCGACATGAGCAATTGCACCAGGAAGCATCTGTGTGTTCGTGGGTGTGATCTTCACCTTAACAGCTCTTGTGATGCCTGAGTCTAGTGATACTTCCTTGTCCTGCTCATACAAAGACACAACATCCATTGAAGCTACCCAATTGCCACGCCAACCAAGGAACCCCACCGAGTCGTCAACAACGGCGACTCTCAGGCTTGTGTCAATTTCTTTATCCACTAGATTGTTCACCATGGTCTGCATCTCCCACTCTTTGTTTGGTGGTGTCCAAATAGATTTTCCCGACACGATAGTTTTCGCGCCTGCACGCAAAACGCTAGCATCACCGACGAGGATCTCACTGTACAGCAGCAGCCGGTATTCAAACTCATGACGCTCTCTTAGGTTTGCGACGTAGTTGCCGCTGTCAATAAACCTGAAGCCCAACGACTGACTAGGGTCTGGTGTTATGAACGAATAGGAGGCTTGCTGCCTCAAAGCGGTACTTTCGTACAAGTTTACGCCCGCCTCGGCCCTCCCAAGTACTGCTTCTGCGTTCCAAACACGCACAATTGAGGCAGGCCCTGTGTATCTGTGGTAGTAACTTATCTTGTACGACGTCTCGTTGAACCAATTGTACGTCCCGTCCTGGAAGCAGTTTACCTCTGCTGCACCAGCTGTTGGACACGACTCAGAGATTCCAAAATTCCCATCGCAACAAAAAGCTGGTCGCACGTTCGTCATTCGCGCCCGTGTCCCAAGCAGCTGTCTAGTTCGGGTGTGATCACATACCAGTGTGCACGAATCTCTGAATGCAGCACTAGCAGCACCTAGCCACCTTCCTGACTCTGCGTCATGGTAGACGCACTTGTACACACCCTCACCTTCTGAAGGCTCTCTGAACTCCCACCCCTTTACAGTAATTGGTATCGGCGACCCTGCAGGCTGTTCTTCGGGTTCGATCCACGCCAGCCTCGAGTTCCCAATGTACGTAGTGCTACAGTCCGCGATGTGCATTTCGTGGTGTAGAGTATCGAGAGTGAGATCAGCACACTCTTTCGCACCGCCCTTGCACAAGACTTTGAAGTCGAGTATAAATTTCAGCTCCTCTAAAGACGTAGGGCCTGTCTTCTTAAAAGTGATGTTTCTTCCGGCCATGCCGGAGGCCTTTATTCTCAAGAACTCAAAAGCATACAAGTCCTGGTCGTTCACGGAGGTCACCCCTCCTTCAACCACTACAATTGACACCTTCGTGACGGGGTCCTTCAACCCTTCAGGTAACGTGCTCAAATCAAGCTCAACACGCACCTGCAAGGCAGCAAGGTTCACAAGGTTGCCAGCGCCATCCTTTACGGCGATGCTAGGCTGTCTAGTGAGAATGTTCCTGTTGTTCGAGAAGGGGGGTGGTGTTGTGACAAAAGCGACCGTCTTGGGTCTACCGGCAACGACCACAAGCTCCACGGGATCAGACCGAATCACGGCACCACTGCTGAGCAAATACGTAGCCTGCAACATGTAGCACCCAAGTGCTGGTTTACTGCCTGAAATCCCTTTGAACACAGCACGACCATTTTCTACGGCAGCTGAGGGTCTTTCTGCAAAGGGGAACCTCTGCACGGTGGTGGACACCGGGCAAGGCTCAGATGACGTTTCAAGTGTGACATTAGCATCTAGCCATCGCTGTCCTAATGCACCTACAAAGTTTGAGACACTATCCGTAAATCTAAACAGCAAGGTCGCTAAGGTCACAACACCCAAGTCATCTGGCTGCACCACGCTCAGCACAGCGCCAGTGCAGGGGTTGCACACAAAGTACCCTTCTAACCTAACAGGTTCTCCGACAAAGAGGAACTGTTGCTTGTTCTCAGAATATGCCTGGCCATCTAGCGTGAGCTCAATGGTGGTCCTCACAGGGAAGGGATCTTGCGGAGGATCGAACTTACATATGACTGTGGTCCCCATGTAAACTGCTGGATAGAAGCTGCCGTTGATTGTACATAAGATGTACTCAGTGTCAAGGAAGCCAGCACCGGGGATGGTGATTTCGACGCTTTTGTCAGCGTAGCTGTAGCTGAAGACTTGCAGGTCTCTGCGTTGTTCATCGACGGAATAAGAATTGGAGATAGGTCCATGCTTAGGAAGGATCATGGTCTCACTGGGAAGCTTCGAGCTGTCTGTAACATCAAAAACAGCGGGTGTCCCGATCCTGCGCACCTGGGTTGCCGTGTCGGTGAAGCGATGCTCGTGCCGTGTGATAGAAACCTCTAGGCTCAACGTGTCACAAGAGCTGTACGAGCTGGGCTTTGTGCTAGAGCACAAAATGGTGTTCGCGTCCACAAATGTCCCATTGCTGATGGTGTCTCCCATTCGGCACATGGGGGCGTATTGCCCGTTTAAGTCTGTGAACCCAGCGCCCCTCACAGTCACAACAGTGCCCGCCTTAGGAGCGTCCACGACATTCGGTGTAATGCTCTCTACATCGTACAAATTGAAAATGGTAATGAGGGTCCTATTCACGGGACACAAAAGTAAAAGAGCTCTTCTAAACGGGTCCAACTCCATAGCTGCCACCTGCTCTACCTCGTTTTGTGTATGGCCGTAGCCAAGACTTCGCTGCAGAACGTCAGGAGAGGACCCCAAGTCTTCGAAGTCGATGCGTACCTTGTACAGGGAAGAAGGGTTGGCATCGACACCACCAACGGCCACATAAAGCATGCCTGTGAAAGGGTCGATTTGCATGCCGCCCAAGCCATATGGTGCCGCGTGCAGCCCCACGAGATTTACGTCTTGGACCTTAAGATTATTTAGTATCAATGGCTGGACTGCGAGACTCGCGACCCCTTGCACCATTGTGCGTATTAACAGCACACCGTGCGTGTAGTTCAACGGGACGTACCTCTCCATCAAAATGCAGTCGATCATAACACAAGCTACTGGGACCACACCGCTCACGCTTTGATATTCAAACGAGTTTACTGCCGGAAGGAAAATCTTCAAAATATTCTTGACCCCTTGGTCAGTTGTGCCGAATACCAAAGCCACAGGCGCCGAGTCCCACTCATTGATGTACATAGAATCCACGGCAGCAAGGGAACTTATGGTATTACACTTCACGCAATGTGTGAACACACCTGTTTCCCATTCCGCAAGGAAAGGAGATGTATCGAGATCGAGACATGAAATTATGTAATTCACTGTCTTGTCTGCGGCTGTGTGCTTGATAAGCGCGTACACAGCTTTGTTCTTCTCGATGAAACCCCAGTTCATGATCTCCACTTTTTCACCCTCCATGAAGGGTACGAACAAGGAAAACTCTGTGCTTTGCTGAGGGATGTCCTCTGGCACAGAGCCAGTGCGAAGGAGGTATGACACCGCTCCATCATACACCACATAGTAGATGTGGTCGTAGTACTGGAATACACCAAGCACAGCATTGCCTCTCTTCTCACCACTGATCGTTGCGTACGCGGAGAAGTGGTTCATCTGTTGCAGCTCGAGTGTATGACGAAATACTTGTACCCACACCTCAACGTAGAGGTCTTCAGGATTGCTTACGTATCCTGCACTCACGAACAAGTATTCATTTTGGTCCTGCATTCTCAATGCCTCCACGTTCGCAGCATCGCTTTGAAGCCACTGCTGAGCTTCCACGAACTGTCCCTCGCGCCTCAGCTCGAGAAGTAGTGTTGTAGTGTGATACGTGCAACCAGGAAGCCCATGTAAAGCAGAGCTGGTAGGCGGCCTGCTCCTTTTGCCCTTCGTGGGAATTGTTCCAAAGAAATCCTGTGACCTGCCGATACCAGGTTCACCAAGGGTAGATACCTTCAACACGCAGTGTCCTGTGTCGTTCCTGCTATACCCCTGTGCACACATTCTGCACGAAGAGCCTGCATAGAACCCTATCTGTAAGTCTTGGTAGCAGATGCATTCTCCGTCAGACGTGCACCTTCCACGTAAATTGCACCAACACTCGCTCACGCAGTTCGTTTGCTCCTCGTAGTAGAAAGTATCGCAAGCACTACACTGTTTAACTGCAGCTTCACTATCCCTGGCTGTTGGTTCCAGAGTCATCATGTTCCAGTCCCCTTCATAACCGTTGCCCCAGTTCCCTTCACAGGAACACGCAACATATGGCTCATCTAGGTTCTGAATGCACTGTCCATGTCCGCTGCACGTAGTCATGCTCGAGCACTCCTCCTGACACCTCGGTCCATAGTATGTGTCGTCACAGTTGCATTCACCGTTTGAACTGCAGACACCATGCCCGTTGCAAGTTGTAGACGCTGTGCAGAACTTGTTGCACAAGTCAACGGGGTAGTAGCCTTCTGCGCAATCACGGCAATTTTCACCAGCAAACGAAGCCACATCAGACGAGCAGCCGAGAGCGGCTATGCACGTGCCTGTTGATGTATCGCACATCCCCACCGGAACGTTGCAGGTACAGTCAAACGTGCAGTCAGGTCCCCATTTACCTGTGGAACACTCACTACAATCGGTGTTTTTGTTCCAATTGGCTTCGCAACTGCAGCTTCCATCCTCCCAACACGTGCCGTGTCCACTGCAGTTCAAAACAGGGTTACAAACAACATCGCACGCAACGCCGTGTCTTGAGTACCCTTCGTCCATAGGGTGGCAGAGGCACATCTTCCTCAGGTTACCAGTAGAAGGGTCGGAAACGCACTGCCCGAGGTCAGGATCACATGTTGTCGAATTACAAATACTTGGCGAGTACTCCGTGCAAGACTCACCACTCCACCTGTATTTGCACTCTCTGCAGTAGCTTCCCGTCCAGTATCCATCGTCAGTAGACGTTTCACATTCGCCTAATTTCGTGCTAGAGTCAAAGTTTCCCCTTGGCACATGTTCCACTTTCAATTCGTAATCAATAGCACCATCAAACGACAAGACTCTCACAACTGCGAACCCTGCTGTGCGGGGAACAACCACATTGCAATGAGTCACTGGACCTTCAACGGCGTCTGGAAGATCTTCGATGCAAGCAGGAACCTTGAACAGGCTGCGCTCTACCGGAGTTGAGATCATTGTGGTGTCCGCGAACTCTAGCAACTGGCTGTCAGGGTATCTCGAAGTATCGACTTCAACCGCTTGCATATCTGCTAAGAGTTCTCTACCTTTTCGTCCAAAACCACCAGGAATTGGTGGTGTGGGACCAGGTGGCAGGGTTAAATCAGGAGGCACATCAATTACAACGGGCACAGCAGGCTCTGCCTCAGGTGTGACCACGGATGTGTCGTTTGTCTGTGGTACGTCAGACGTGCCATTTGACTGTGGCGCATCAGTGCCATTTGCCTGTAGCACATCAGACGTGTCATTTGCCTGTGGTACATCAGAAGTGTCGTTTGCCTGTGGCGCATCAGACGTGCCATTTGACTGTGGCGCATCAGACGTGTCATTTGCTTGTGGCATATTAGACGGGTCATTCTGTGGTACCGGCTGTGGGGTACTTTGGTCGGGCGGAGGAGGCATAGGGTTTGGCATCTTGGGGTCAGGCGGAGGAGGCATAGGGTTTGGCTCGGGTGTAAGCGGTGCCTCTGTCTGAGGGTTATCAACTTGGCCACTCGACTCCCCCACGATTACATGGAGTCCCACATTTGCAAAAGGATCGCCATTTAGCTCTGTTTCTTGTCGCACCTTGTCTAGATCATCAGCAATATCGTTTGGCGCTACGTCCCTCTGTGCTTTGAATACAACATCACTGGTTACTATAATCGCATGTGTTGCCAAAGTACCAGCGTGCCTCATTGCACTGTAGATGTCTGTAACGCTCCCCATGCCATCTACTTCTTGTACCTTAGTCACCGTGACCTTAGCATCGTCTAATACCACTGATAGCCCTGACTCCCACTTTTTGCGGAAGTCCTCTGTTGCAGCCTGTTCAGCTGTGATACCCGAAATTGTGACCTGTGATGTGGCATGGACTTCGCAGCAGTCTGACGCGTCGCACGAGAAGGTAGCACAATACACATCAGTGTTGGAAACGGGGTAGAAGCCATCATTAAAACAGCGTGATGCTGAGTAGGTGGTACATTTGGGCTTCTCAGGTTCGATGGTAACACGCAAGTGAGGGGCATCATCTGAAACAGTAATAGTACTCGTCGTGCACCCCACCGTCATTGATGTGCACGCCGCGCCCCAGTCAGTACTGTATTCTCGTGACTTGTAGGAAGGAATGCAACAGTCAGCGGCTGTACATCCAGACGTCACGGCAAATGCGACAGATCCATCCCAAGAAGCTGCGCTTACCTTTGTCTTTAACCAGTCTGCAATCGAGAATTCAGCCTTAGAGCCCTGCTTTGGGGGTCGCTGCAGCCATGTGCTAATGGGAGAACCCAGTGGATAGAGCCCTGCAAGAGTATCAACACCAAAAAGACCAACCTCAGGGAATCCGGACCACTTGCTCAGTTCATAAACATTAACTGGTGTATCGGTGCAGTGCTGTGTGCTCTCAGCATACTCATCCAATACCAATACTGCATTAATAATATCCATCCCAGCAGTGAGGTCGAGCCCAGTCCATGCGATGATCATTACGTTTGTGCCCCCGAGATTGATAGGTGCCTCCGAGGCACCGCAGCAATAGCCACTTTCCGTTGCACATCCAGTACTTTGAATGCAGAGCGCTTCATTAGGTGAACCGGCGAACGAGGAATCCCCCACTACATAGCACGTTACACCGCTGGTACTGGACGTACACTCGCTGAAGTCCTCAATAATGGTGTCGCTTGCAGCTGTGTAGTAGTATACTTTGTTTTGTGCATTTGTCTCGCACGCAATGCCACCACGTTCGCCCTTGCAGTCGCATTCACCGTCGCCATAGATACCTTCATTGCACGAGTACCCGTTACACACCTTGCCTTTGTAGGTAGGACATGCTGACGCACACTTCGGGCCGTAATATCCCGCTTGGCACCCTTCACAGTCATTCTTCAATGCGTCTGCTTGTTCTTCCCAAACCCCAATCGTTCGTGGCCAATGTTCCCTCCAAGCGAACCCACCAGGACGGTACATCTCATATCCCACCATTCCAGGAAACGCGCCCGTTGCAAGGCGTTTCTCGTTGCCTTTCGTGCCCATATCTAGCAAGCCTGTACCTAAGTTCCACACAGGCACACCTGCACGGCTCATTCTTGCATCAACCCACAAGCTGTGGAATCCTGTGAACCACCAACCTGTAGAAGGTTTAGACCACTGAGCTGTCTCACTGTACTCGGCATTGTCGGGGTGGTTGTACCTCGGGTAGATGAAATCTTTCATGTTTCGCATTGCGCTTGGAATAGCGTGAGTGGTGTTGTCGCAACCTGCTTTGCAAGACGTGGTGCCAACTGGACCGACACCATCGCAGCACAACTCGTCGTGGTCCCATCCCCAGAACTTACGTTGCAAAACGCATTCTTTGCAACCAGGTACGCTTGATACCATACGGGCTACAGCGTGCGAAGGGTCCGAGGCATTGAAGGCAGGAGCACCGTTGACGACATCTTCGCAGCATTGCACGCTGCGTGGTACCCCAACGCCGTCTGTCTCGCTTCCCCTGTGCTGTATCTTCACGTCATTTCCTGACAACGTTGTGACATAGAGTGCTCTTGGGCACCCACTGTATGCTGGGATGTTAACACCAGCAGTTAATACCTTGCCTTGAAACACCATCTTGCTACCTGGTGGCCAGCAGTCGTCGTCTGCCAGGTCAGTGTATGCCCAGAACAGCACATTAGTATTCCACAAGGTAAGGTCGTAGATGTGGACTGCGTCGCCAGGTTCCCACACTGTCTTCGAAGCCCATGTTTTCGTAGCAAAATCATATTCCGTGAACATGAGCACCTGTCTGTCCCTCGTGTGGTCATGAGTATTAGCCCTGGTTTCCATGAAACCTCTGTTTGACAGCCCTGTCTCGTGTTTTACCCAAAAGAACCTGTTGTCGCTGATAACTAGGGTCCACGTTGGATCTTGTGGGTATTCAGTGTCGTTCACTGGGGTGTGGACCCTACCCAGATGCACACCTAGCTCGGCTTCAGTATCGTTGCCGTCCCACCACCACAAGTCGGTAATGCCTCTGTTCTTGTTCAAGCATCTGAATGATTTCTGATACTGGTGAAGAGGTGATGCCTTTTTCGGGTCGCTTGCATCACAACCGGCTGCTTCTAGGCACACGTCGTCAATGGGGCTAGCGGGTTCGCCGAGTGAAAGGAGGATAAAAGCGTCCGTACCTTCGTTATTCCTGATAACAACAGGCTTAAAATAGCCTTTGTCCAGCGGGGGAATAGAAGGGATAAGTGCTACAGTGTTCCCATTGCTGTCTTTATAAGACAGATCAAAACCTATTTTGTAATCGTTCCCGTTGTCGTTTATTTTGTACCCGTAGATAATCGTGTCCTCTGTGCTATCTGCAAAGTAGAACACAACGAAGTCGTTGAAGTAAGTGAAGCCTGGATGTCCCTGAGGGTGATGGCACGGCCCGATGTTTGGCTCCTCCGGATCAATCACACTTTGTGAGGAAGAATCACTGATGATGACACTGAATGAGGTTGGCACAGCGTACCTGTACGGGTGCTTCAAAGGCTTCGAGGCGTGCTCCCCCGTCAACTGGTCATACCCCTCAGCGCTGGGCGACTTTGTAAAACTCTCAGTCTCTGCTTTGACACCTAAGAAAAATATCACGTCGCGCTTGCTGTTTTTCCTCGCTATAGTAGTGACGTAAGAGGGGAAAATAATTTCTTCTGCAATGCGCAGAGGGGCCTTAGGTTTTCCGGTAGCTGAAATTACCTCTGACATCCACAACCCTGGTGCCCTGTTGCTCTCAGATGGCTCCTGGGCCAGCGAACTGGGACTGTCACCACCACCACTTGTGCCCACAAATAACAAGACTTCAGAGGCAATCTCACCACACAGTCCTGAGTTGCAGTTCGGGTTTCTCATCTTCGCGAGCTCCTTCGCTCGAGTAAAGACTTTCATACTGAATGCATTGGACCTCACAATAGTGGAAGCACCCCACTTCCCACGAGAGACACCTGTAATCTTAGGGAACTCACTCGTCCCAAGTCGTGCCTCTGTCTGTGACTGAGTAGAGAATGTGTCGTCTTCCTCGATGCCGTCCTGGAAGCCGGTGACTCCCTCACGGCCTGGCGTGTGGCCTGGTGTTCCTTTCGTGAAAAACACCTCTCTGCTACCTTGGAATACCTCCTCGGCACTGCTGCAGGGAGGTGATGCATCGCTGCTTGACTCCCAGTCTGTATGGGCCAAGAAGTACATCCACTCCCCGATTTGGGTGAAATCGATGGGGTCTTGGAAAATAGCAGAATCAGAACATGGACAGTGCCCAAACCTCCCGTCAGGGTCGTTCATATGCCCCTGGAATGTGTTCAGCTTTTGCTCTTGCAGCTCTTTCCATGTGGTGCGTTCTTCATCAGCCAACTCGAACTGTTTACGCGCTACGTCAATCTGCGGCTGTAGCATTTCAAGGCTGTTCTCGATTTCAGCTATCTCTCGCCTGATATCCTCCTTCTCGTCGCAGCTCAATATAGGCTGTGAGAGTGACAGCTCCAATTGTTGTTTTTGTCCATTAAAATCTGATTCTGTTTGATTCAGAGTATCATAGATCGTCTTCTTTTCACTCCAAATACGCGATGCTTCTTGCAGACCGCGGGTTATGCTTTCTTCGCTATCCTGGAATCTTGTCTCCGTCATCCCACACTGGCAAGCTGCTGACGCTGGGTACGGTGGCTGCTGGTCTAGACATGCTGTGGACTTGCCTGTTCTGCCAGAAAGCAGCTCCGAAGCGTACCTCCTCACCTTTCGAACAGCTGTCGACGATGGGGTACCTATTTCCTTGACGCCGAGTATGGTATCCGCAGTCCACATCCCATAGAAAGGATGCCCGGATTGAAGGCTTGTAAGGTGGTCATCTTGCAATGGAAGAAACAGCCTGGTAGGCTGGTGGTTGCCCTTTGACTGTATCACAAGGCGTGGTCGTAGCGTCTCGTTGACAGAAGCAGCAGAGTGGTAAGTTGGTACGCACACACTATCTTCATGGGGCTCAATCACAATCGAAAAAGACAGGTCCATTTGGTCATACACCTTGCTATTGAGGTGCTGCGTGATACTTTTTAACCAGTCGGTGATGACAATCACATTCACTGTGTTGTTCTCAATAGTCGTTAGCGGGTAGTTCGCAATGGGGCCGTAGAAGCGCGCTTCTTTCAAACTAAGACAGGTTTGAAGGTCCGGTATATCCGTGAGATTCTTGGTTTCCAGATCCGTAGCTGACCATGTGTAGTTCAACGAATACACAGGTGTCACGCACTGCGCCGCCTCACAATACAAGATGTCTACCGTGTCACGATCGGACTCTGCATTCTGCTTGGATACGCAGTCGCAAATTTCGCCATTCTTTGCGAGACCGAGCACACCACAGTCTGGAGCTGCAACTCCACACACAGTGCTTGCATTTTTGCATCTTCCCCAGCTGCACACAAAACCTTCATCACAGCGACACATCCCAAAGTGCTCAGAAGAACTGTCGTTCGCAAATGCAGCATTCACACCGCACCCATTCGCTGGCTCCCGCGACCTTGGATTAAGTATGTTGCAAAGAGCCTTACAGCCATTGTTTGATGAGGCTGGATCACTTGGGTTTGTGCCAAGGCACTGGTTGTTCAACCACAAGCAACACCCCATGCCAGTACATTCGGCTTCCGTGTCAAACGCTAGACAGAAGGTCGCCTGATCATCAGCCGGTAGTCCAATGGTGGCTGGCTGCGTAGCATAAACATGCAGCCTCGGAGTACCACTGCACGGCGTTGAGTCTGCTTGGGTGAGCTCTATTGCTGCGTACGTTACAGCATCTTTTCCAGGTACATCCATACCCTTCCACTGCACGTAGGCACGGAAAGCTTCGCCTGTCGTGCCATTCATGGTTACCTCCTTATGGTGCGGGTTGTCATATACGCCATTCTCAACCTCATCTTGTGTGAGAAATGTAGACAGTGTCGCGGGTGTCCTCGTTACAGTCCTCGGCACAGCCGCCCACGTATCTGTGCATTTGCAGTTGTCCCCTGTATCCTGATCACAGAATCCTTGGCCGGAGCAGCATTCTCGGTCGCAAGCCTTTCCCCAACGCCCTTCTGAACACACGCATTCAGCATCACCGCTTGTTTTGTTGAACAAACATGTACCTTCTCCATGGCACACGGGCGAGAGCTCTCCAGGGACCCCAGACAAAACAGTCTCCTGTCCCGGACAGGAGACAAAGGCCACGGATAAATCAGCATCAGTTGTACCGCCACTCGTTGTGATGCGTGTATTGAGGTGCGTCTCGGGTTGGGTTTCGACTACGAAGAAATGACGTTTGCCAGGTGGCAGCTTATGTGCAGCACTTGTGCTATAAGAGGTGGTCTTGAAGTTGGCGAAGGAACTAGCCCTGCACCCTTGCAACATGTCGTAGCCTGGCAAGCACTGCGCGCAGTCGTGTCTGAAGTCGAACATGCCTTTGTCCAATGACATGACACATGTACAGTAGCTCCTAGGACTGATCTTCTGTGAGTCGGTATGTGTGATGCAATCATCGGTGCCAGCACAGCACAGACCAGCCCCATTGCAGCAAGGCTGGAACAGGTTAGCTACAATATTAATATTCATGAATGCTGCAATGTCGACATGCACTCCCAAAAATGCCTTGTTGGGGTCCATTACTATTGCGCACGATGCCGTATTCTTTGTTGCTGAACTCTTGCAGTCAACGAAACACGAGTCGCCATACTCACTGTTCTTGCCGCACTCTGTGTCAGACACAAAGATGTTCGGAGATGTGATTGACAATCCAGTTGGCTGATGAACAAATCTAATTTTGAATACTCCCGACATGCTGATGCCCATATTTTGGAACACGAACCAACCATCTTTTGCAAAAACGCCCCGTGCAGTCTCACCTGTCAGCACAGCCGAAGTGACTTCAGTGCAATCCTCAGGGCTTCTGATAGCATTTTCTAACTCTGCTGCATTTGTCCAAGGCGCAAGCGTTGCCTTGCAAGTACTTGCTGCGTCGCTCAAAGGGCTGCCGCACTGCAGTAGAACAGCATGCACGGGTTCCGTGAGGAACACCTGGGCGTTATTCTCGTCAAAAACCCCTACTGTGTAGGAGAGCGTCCTGCTGGCACTTGTGATCTCCTTACGTTCAAGTTTCATATTAATGTGCCAAGCCATTGAATGGGGGAAACCCTTTTGGAGCCCGGGGAACACATTGGCGATTATGTCCACAACAACCCCAGAATCTCGTACAATCAACACACTGTGTTCTTGGAACACGAGAAGAGGAAACTCGTCTTCACCGTGCTCATAAATGCAACTTGCTCCTTTTGCTCCCTGCTGCTGTTGACCCTCTAAAGTGTCTGTGCCGTATCCACCGGGGATGCTATCAGGCAGTTGTGTCCCTCTTGGTAGTGCAACATCGGCAGGGATGTCCTCCGTCTGAGGGTTTTCGGGCAGAGCGCTCAAATCGTATTCAGCGTTGGTCTCATCCCCTGTCTCGGCAGGTAGTGTCGCCTCAGTCGAGATGCCTGTTACCATCCTACCGTAAGCAACGGCAGTGATGCGAGCGACTATCGAGTTATTGAAAAAGTCGGTAACAGTAGCATTTTGAATGTACTTATTGATGATGTAGGTGGCTTCTGTGCAGGTAGAGTAGTCATTAGTGTCGGTACATGAGGCTGGATAGCTGCCCTCAGTCACGCGCCATGACTGCAGGGCGTTGCCGTAGAGCCTAACACCTGAATCGTGACTAGTTTCGCAGTCGCGAGTGCAGTACTCCACTGGCTGTGAGTCATACTCTGTTCCGTTGCAGCACAGCATGCCAGTGATGTTGACGTGTCGCACGGTTTGATTCTTCACCATCACCAGCATATCGCCCATAGTGAACATCGCGTCCCATCTCCCAACATATTGGTCCCCCTTTGAAACACAGTTGTCGCGCAACCACTGCGATGACTTGTTGAACTGGTCGAGGCATTCTTCGGTCATCAAGTAGTCTGCCCGCATGGCGTTTGGCCTGCTGAACTGGTCGGCAAGGGACACGTCATTGAAGACCTCCATGAACTCGATCCCTTCATAGTTCTGCCAATAAGTACCGTCGGGCGTCGCCATGAACAGGCCTTCAATTCTATCCCAGCCCGTGAACTGCCCGATGCTTGACACAGACCAGGGCCGCCCAAAATCAGGGTCACCGTTCACCCAGCATGTCCTGTCGCCTTTTACGAACACCAGGTAGTCCCTCGTCGCGTATGAGCCGCAGGCACTACTTGAATCGTAGCCTGATTTCCCTACTGCAGGGTCCTGCCAGAATATAACGTCATCATAGTCCCTATACCACTCGTCCCCAAAGTACTCTTTGCACCTGTCAAGGTCAACCTCCTTGTAGTAGTCGTCTACCTCGTGGAAACTATCCATGGTGAACTTCTCTGTTGTGCTTGCGTACGTGTAGAGGTGCACTAAGTTGCCTACAAACACGTGCAAATATTTCTTCCCAGTGAAGCTACTTACACCTGGTTGTGGCCCGTAGTATGCTGCATCGACCTCAAAGGCAGCGCGGCCTTCGAATGGTAAAGGACGGTGTTTCAGGGAAGGCTTGTCAGTGACAGCTGTCAAGCGGAAGCCATTCAGTACTTCACGAAGGTCGACATCGGAGTAACTTGTGAAGGAAACTGTAGCTTCGGAGTTGTGGTACACCTTCCAAAGAGGCGGCTGGAAAGTTGTGTCCGACAATGTGAACGAAGTCTCGAAGTCAAAGGCCATGATGCTTGCCGTCTCATTGCAGTAGGCACCCATTTTCCCAGATCCGCACGTTTCGCATTGATCACCTTCGTATGACCCCGCACAGTCACATGCATTTTGTGTGCTGTCTACAGTACCGTAATTCCTGCACTTTCCTGTGCATCTTTTCATTGTGCTTGTTTCGTCCTGAGGGAAGTACCCCTCAGCGCAGCCTTTGCAATTCGACTCTGGAGAGAAGAAGCCTGTTTCATCGCTCGAGGGGCAGACGCAGATTACCTGGTTCTGAGCATCCCAACCACAAGTTCCTTCTGGGAAGCAGTCACACCACATGTGTTCAGATGTTGGTGGGCTGTCCTGACAGATACGAAGTGACCACACTACGCCACTTGCCGCTGCGACCTGGACCTCAAAAGGACCACATCCACGTAGGCGGCACCTCTCATATTTAGAGACACTTGTGCCCATCCCGCTACCGCAGTGCCACGTGTCCGGGCCTTGTGATTGGCCACCGCTCCATAGCAGTACACCTCCAACACTAGCTCCAAAAGTCGCGTTCACACCACGCAACCCGACTACAATGGAATAGTCGGAAGAAGGAGCTGAGTTGTTCATGATTTGGTAGCCGCTCCCAACCCCGGTGATCTCTACGCAGTAACGCCCCGTGACACTGCACAGTTCGGCGTCGTCTTCGTCGCACTCGATGTATCTGCTGTCGCAGGAGTCGCAGGACCCTTTGGGGCAGGAAACTTGTGAGACAACCTCACTGTCGACACCCAATGGTGGGGGGAGCGGACATGTCCAGCAGCCAAATTCGTTGGTGGGATTGAAAGTGCACAAGCTACGTGTCTCAGCGTTCTGACGGGCACAGTTTGTGCCATCATAGTGGTCGTCCGCCGAACAGGCATCGCCGTAGGGATCGGAGAGGTATTGGAAGGTGGTACAGTCTAAAGGAGGGATGATGAGTTCATTAGGACAAAGGTAGCAACCAAACACGTTGAAGTCACGGTCTAACTCGCAGACTGCATCCGGCGAGTCAACTGAGCACGCTACCCCGATGTCGGACATCTCACTGCAGCCGTACTGGTCTTCGACTTCTAAGAATTCCACACTAAAGCATTCAAGACCGTATTCCTGACACCGGTAGCAACCAAAACCACCGGAAGCATCTGCGGCACAAAGAGCATCACCGTAAACTGAACTGCATGAAGCACCTACGGATGCTAAGCTGCATCCTGGGCTCTCGTCGTCAACACTTTCGTACTCATCAGTGCTGCATAGCAACAACGTTGACAATGCTACTGCTGACATTGCATTTGATCGGAGGTTGCGGGACTTCTTTAGCTTCGTGTTGCAACTGCAACGCGGCTCGCATACCGCTTCTCCTATGAAGTCGGCAGAGGGGACGCACCGTCCGGTGCATGACGTGCTGTTCACCACCTGCAGCCGATACCCGTCCTTGCACACCACGCAGTCTTCGGGGCCCGCACAAGACTGACAGAATCCGCATAGTTTGCAGTGTGTATCTGACCCGCAGTCGGTATGCCAGCTGATATCCTTTAAGTCCGCCCGACAAGCCTCCCCACGGGGTGCACACACCGCAGCTGCACTGCTCGCAGCAAAACATGCTGTTGCTGCCAACAGCCACACATTCCCCATGCAGTCTTCACCGTGCCGTCCTTTTTCTTTTTTCTTTTTTTTTTTGTCCCAGCAAGCCTGCAGTGTAGATACGTGTTTAGAAAATTAAAATGCTAGCGTAGTAATAAGAATAACACGCTCTACCATACTTGGACTTTATATAGCCAGCTGATTCGCAACCTTTGTTTATCGTCAGCAAGGGTTTAAAAAGATTCTAGAAAAACGGAATAATCTATTGAGCCTAAATACGGTATTATGGCTATGCTCTCATGGTATTTGTTTTAGGCATGGCACGATGTGTAAATATCTGACAACATAACGACAGCAGCAAGCTTATCGTTCACAACCACACGCTAAGGGCAAGAGCTCTTCATTGTTTTCCTGTGATAACTAGGTCAGGGAAAAAATAAATCAAAAAGGTTCGATGCACCGAAATGCCACGAAAAAACTCATGTGTGAATCTATGATATCATTCGTATTCCGCAAAACCGTCCTCCTCGTCAGCTCCGGACACCAGTAGGTTTTCCGCCGTCGGCTCGGGCTTGCCATTAGGCTTAGCTGCCTTCTGCGCTTCTGACTCCTTAGAGCGGCCGAAGAAAGAAAATCCTGTCTTTTGCTTCTTTTTCTCCTCATCTCGGTTCGCTACCAACGATTCTAAAGAGGTGACGTTGTCTAAGTCGGCTGTTAGCTGCTTCTTCTCTGCTTCGAAATCCTCTTTCAGCTGCTTGATATTTGATTCGTGCTCCTCTCTCAGCTCTTTGCGTAACTTCTCGTTGTCTTCGAACTGCTCCATCGCAATATCCTCGATCCAGAGCTCCTTCTGTACGCTGGTGCTCAACTTGACACCTTCGTGCAGCAGGTCCATCACAGCGGCTGCACATTCACGCGCGATCACATGACGCTCCTTCTCCTCCTGTTGTGTTGTTGGAATTGTGGCCATTGTGTATACCTCAGCAACAGCCAGTTCCACCTGTGTACTGTCTAAACTCTGGTGCGTCTTCTGCAGGGCTTCCGTGATTTCAATGTTCTGTGTGACGTGAGTGATGAAAGCAAAGTATACCTTAGTTGTGAGGCTCGCGACCTCCTCTTTCTCGTGTTCGATATCATCATTCTTCTCCTCGACAAGCAGCTTCTTTTCTTCCAAGTCAATCTTATGCTCCTCCAGCGACTTCTGCGCCACTTCCTTGGCTTCTATCTCAATTTTAAGGTTCGCTTGGAGCTCTTTAATCTCGTTACAAAGGTTCGTCTGCGTGCCGAGGCCTTCCGCTTGGGCCTGCTTCAGCTCCTCCGTCTTTGCTGCAAGCTTCTCAGTAGTATCGTCAAGGTTCGCCGTGACTGTTGCGGCCGATGTTTTTAGCTCTTCAATCAACGCTGCTGCATCCTTGGCCTCCTCCTGCATGGTGTCGATTGCGCTCTCGTTCTCTTCTTTGGTACCCGTCAGTCCATCGATGATCTCTTGCTTAGCAGCGATATCAGCGTCCTTCTCACAGAGTTCTTTCTTTTTCTCCTCAACCTCCTTTTCAAAGTTGCTGATTGAGGTCTCGTTGGCAGAAACCTTTTCTCGAAGCCTATCAATGTCTGTCTTGAGCCCTCCCTCAGTCTTCGTCGCCTCTTCTTCTGTGGTCTGAATAGTTTGCTGCAAGTCAGCCTTGTCAGCCTCGAGCTTGGAGATAACTTCCTTCAGTGAACCAGATTCGATTGTCAACTCCTTGACTTGGTTCTCCGCATCCTGCAGCTTTGCTGATGTCTCCGTAAGTGCGTCGCTTGTGATGCTCAATTTGTTGCTCGCTTCGTCAAGCTTGGTTCCTTTCTCACCGATAGCGTCCTTGAGTTCGTTGACCTCTGTTTCAAAGGCACGGATGGTGTCAGCCTGCTCAGTGATTTCTGTCTGCATCTTGATTTGCATGCTTTGTTGCTCATCTGTCTTGTCATCATATTTCTTTTCCAGCTCCGCAATCTTTGCTTGCATCTCACCGAGTTCTGCATTCTTCTTTTCTGCTTCCTGAGCCTGCTCATCCTTTGATGCAGATGCCTGTGTTTCTAAGTCCTTAATCTTTGCCTCCGCTGCTGCCAGATTGTCGGACGTGACTTTCATGCTCTGTTCTTGTGATGCTATCTGCTCTTGCAAGCTCTTTTCCAACTCGTCTTTATCCTTTGCCAGCTTTTCGGCACTGTCCCTACCTGCTGCCACATCATCAGATGCAGCAGTCAGCTTGTCGTTCAATCCAGCCACCTGTGCGTCTTTTTCTTTGTTTGCGCTTTCTGCCTTGGACAGGGCCTCCTGCTGAGCAGCCACCTCTTCTTCGAGCTTCGTGATAGACGCTGCCAGTTTCGCAGTCGTTGCTTTGTTGCCAGCTTCTGCTTTCTCAAGCTCGTCAGTCAGGCCTTTGCACTTTCCCTCGAGAGAGTTGACAGCTGCTTCTTTAGACGCGACATTCTCCTGCAGGGCTTGCTTGTCCTTCTCCAATTCGGCCACCTGACCATTGTGTAGATTGCTGTCGCTAGTTGCTTTCGACTTCAAAGCTGACAGTTCGCTGTCCGCCTTCTCCAATGCTGCTTGCTGCTTTGCTGCTAACTCGTTTTGTTTTGACAATTCTTCCTTGAGTGTTGCTCTCTCACCCCGAAGCCCTTCCACATTTGCGGCGAGGCTCTTTTTTGTAGCCGCTGCCTCTTCTTCAAATTCCTTCAACTTTTGGGACAGCTTCTCTTTCTCATCGGTGTTCTTGATGACCTGCTCCTCGTGCTTGACCTTAAGTGCCTTTAGCTGCTCCTCGCTTTCTGTTTTCGTATCAGCGACAGTTCTTTTGAGGGCATCTGCTTCCTTTTGTCTGCTGTCCGCCTTCTCCTTAGTTTCCTTGACAAGTGCTGTCAGTTTTTCGATCTCCTTGTCTTGGTCGTCGGCCTGCAAGTTTGCATCGTCCAACTTTCTTTTCAGTGTGGCGGCCCCTCTTTGGTATTCTCCTTCCTTTTCGATTGCGTGATCAAGCTCCTTCTGCAGCTGTTCCATCTCGTTTTTCAACTCCAGCACACTCGCCTGTTGATGTGATCTTTTAAAACATGGATAGAACATACCTCTGCATCGTCGGCACGCGCTGCGTGCTGTTCGATGTCCTCCCGTGCCTTCTTCAGCTTCGTATCAAGCTTGCCTTTCTCTTCTGTCATGGCCTTCTCCTTTGTTTCCATGTCTTCGAACAAGCGTGCCTTCTCCTCATTTGACTCTCGCAGCTCTGCTGTCACGTCGCTGAGTTGTGCATCTGCCAGCTCCTTCTCGTCGTTGGCACTGTGTGAGGTACGGGAAACATAAATTGACATACGTTCCCAAGTTGTCCTTGAGCTCAACCACTTCGGCTTCTGCAGCATCTGCCTTGATCTTGGTCGTGTTGTATTGATGCTCAAGGGTGCCCACCTGTTCAACAAGCTGGTCTTTTTGGGTTTCCGCCTCTTTCGCAGCTCGCATGTATTCATCTTTGAGCTCTGCAAACGTGGCACAGGCAGCCTGTTCTTCCTTAAACTTGTCCTCGAGGGAATCCTTCTCGTCCTCAGCATCTCTCACTCGGAGCTTTAAAACCTCAACCTCCCTTTCGAGGATTCCCTTTTGTGTCTCTCCTTCCTGTACGGCAAGCTGCAGGCTCTTCAAACGTGTCCCTTGTGCGTTTTTTTCGTTTTCAAGCTCCTCGTTAGCTTGCTTCAGGTCGTTCGCCTGGGCCTTTGCCATCTCAAGATCTGCGGCAGCTGCCTTCGGGCTGTTCTCGGCCTTGGTGAGGTCTTCTTCGGTCTTTGCCAAACGGAGATCCTGTAGTGTGTTACCATATTTAACCGGATACCTTCTTCTGGTTGTCTTTCTGAAGCACTTCACACTTCTTCTCAGCAACTTTCACCTTCTCTTCCATCTGGCTCTTCTCCGCGATCCATCTTGCATTCAACTCGTCGCCGCCTCTTACCTGCTTGTCAAGCTTCGATATCTGCTTCTCGAGTTCCTAATATTATTAGATTAAATACGTGAAACACAAAAAGGTACCTTGTTCTTGGCGGCCATCTTGTCCTCCTTCTTCGACAGGGATGTCAGTTTCTCCTTCAAGAGGTCTTTCTGCGAGTTATAATTTAGTAACATAAAGCACTCATACCGCCGCCACAACTTCTTTGTAATCACGTTGTGCCGACTCCTTGTGGTCCTTTAACTTCTCTTTTATATCTTTGCTTTTCTTCTCCACCTCTCTCATCTTTTCTTTCACCTCGATAAGCTCTTTTTTGAGAGCGTCACGCTCAGCACCCACATCATTGTCCTTCTTCTTTTTCTTTTCCTTTGCTTCCATCTTTTTAAGCTTTTCTTCTGTGTTGTCTTTTCTAGCGCTCTGTGCAAAACGCTCTTTCCTCTCTTGGACAAATGATGTCTGTGATGATTTGTGTTCGTGCAAAGCTCATACCTTTTCCTGCTCAAGACGAGTGATAGTCTGTTCCTGCATGAGGCACCTGTCTTCTAGTTCCTGGACCCTTTGCTTGTGCGTAGCACCACCTGCTTCCCTCACCTGTTTCCTGAGATACTCCACCTTGGCCTCCAGCTCCTTGATTTTCGCAACGCTCGAGTCTTCGTTAACAACAGCGATGTTAATAATCTCACGTGCCCTCGACGCGTACCGCAGCGTGTTGATGGTCTCGTCAAGGTTGATCTCAGCAGGACTCACAGCTGCTATCTGCAAAAGGTGTGATTGCGACGGGGCACCATACCATGGCGGTCTTGCTGTTCCCACCCAGAGAGTCGGAAAGGATCCACGTCAGCATGGAGTCTCTGTAGGGGGGGAACGCACCCTTCACGCTGTTCGCCAAGTCTGCCAGAGCATCTATCACCCTCCCAAGCGTTGTGAGTGACAAGTTGATCTTCGTCGCTTCCTTGAAGTTGATGCCCTCGGCACCACTGCTAGCCACACGCTCGCTCCCTGCCAAGTCAACAAGGTTGAGCTTGGACGCGGTACTGCCTTTCTTGTCCTTGTCGGCACCGCTGTCCTGCGCAATTTGAGAAATGTTGATCATAAAGATTGCGTGGCTCCTGCTGCTTGCCGCATTCATTTTGGTCTCGGCGGTCGTACGCACAGTGTCACCCTGCAGCGGGGTAGGAATTACTAAAGACATACCTTTTCCATGAGCCTCAGGATGCTTTCTTCTGTAATGACTTCGTGCGCTGAAAGGTCCTCAACGTAAGTTCCAGTTGTCGGGTCCTGCGTGGTGTCTGTAGATGTCAAAGGCATACCTGTCGTACACGCAGGGACTCCTTCTTCTTGGGTCCCAGCAGATCGCGCACGGCCTCGTTGTAGATTTCGATATACGAAATAGTAATCTTAAACTTGATGTCCTTCTTTCCTGACGTCTTCACCAGGACATCCCTGCACAGCCTCGGGATGATCCCTCTGAACTCAGCGTCGTCTCTCTTGCCCATCATAGTGTGCGTCTTACCGCTCCCTGTCTGACCGTATGCAAACAAACAAGCATTGTACCCCTCCAACACGTTGTTCACCATAGGCACACCACACCGCTTGTACACATCCTCCTGCGCAGAAAAGACGCTCGTTTCCTCTTCCCTCACGTTCTTCAAAAGTTTCATATTGTCAGGCGGGATGGACCAGATGCACCCATCGAAGTTGTAGGCATGTTTCACCGCTCCTGTATCGGGTTCGAACACCGTGCACTTGTTATCCTTCATGTGAACCACCGTTCTAAGGTCACCCTTAGCGGCATCTATCTCTCTCTGGTTGTGGGGACGGACCCTCACAAATACTTTCACAGTAGATGACTCCCCATCACTCTTTGCCCCACGTCTCATATTGCACCTATGAGGCACATGGTTATGACAAGCTGAAGTCAAAAAAAAAAAAATAAAAAAAAAAAAAACTAAAGAAGTGAGTCCCAGTGTCATATTGAAATCAACATCTTTTAAACCGGTGGCAGGGGAGGGGATGGGATAGGGTATACACCCTTCTAAAGCTCTTCGTTAAGCTTAACGGTCGCGTGCTCCTTGAGCCACTTGGCCATGTCCGCGACCTCTCTGGCACCATCGTATGCAATGGGCGTGTCCTTGCCTGTGCTGGTGGCGTAAAGGATGGTGGGGAAGCCAGAAGCCTGTTGTGTTGATAGCGATCATCATCATACCTGAAACTTCTTGTGGGCAACATCGTTGGCAGTGGCGTCCATCTTAGCGATGATGATCTAAGTGAGTTGTGGGCAAACGGAAAACTGGGCATACGTTCTCCTGGTCTTCGAGTTCCTTAGCGAGCTCGTTGTACTTGGGCTCAAGCGACTTGCAGTGACCGCACCACGGAGCGTACAACTCAATGAACACATCCTTGGTAGGGTCCATCACAATTTCATTGAAAGTGCTGCCAACCACAACCTGAACCTCATCAGCCGCCGCCTTGGGCGGAGCCTTCTCGGACTTAACGTAAGCCTCTGCTTTCTTCTCGCTCCACTTGCTAACCCACTCGGCCACAGTACCCTGCGAAGGCGTGTACATGAAGCGCTTCTTCTGCTCCTCAATGACGAACACCTTACCGCTGGAAAGGTCCTTTTCCTCCACTGCGTAGGCGTCGTGGCCCTCTGTGTCCGCTTGCACTTGTGATTTGCAACATACCATCGTTGATCGCGAACACCAGCTTCTTCTCGAATTTCTTCTGGATGGGCTCCAGCTCCTTCACAAGCTGCTTCACGAGCTCGTCCTTTTTGTCGGCAGAGATGAAGGCACGCAAGATGGGCTTGCCCTTGGAGGAGATGAGCTCCATAGTGTCCTTGTCAGCATAGCCGACAGGGGGCACACCCATGTCCAGTACCCACTCGGTCACTGCCTGCTTGTAGATCCCGCCGTTGAACATCTTCTTGAAGTTCTTCCCCCCAAACGGGCGGTAGATGGTGATGGCACTTTTACTTCCGTAGTAGCCTACAGCCTCAAGCACGGAGGGGGATTTCACGTGGTAGAAGGAGAACTTTCCCCTGTGAATGTTGTTATATTGTTACATGCCACACCTGTAGTGGTCCGCAACTTGCATGAATATCTTGTAGTCCACGTTCTCACTAGCGAAGTAGCCAACCACGGCAACGTGGTCGAGCGTCTTTTTGTGGAACTTGGACTTCACCTCTTTGGAGTCAGTGATCTCAATGGATGAGGGTCCCACCTGTGTAGTTGATGTGTACAACTCAAAGGCACACCTGCTCCTTCATGTAGGACACGATGCCGTCGGTCTCGCGGGAGCCTCCGTAATCAGACATCACCCCGTTTCTGTAGATCTTCAGAGTAGGGTACCCACTGACGCCAGCCTTGGCTGCAACAGACTTCTCTTCGGTGGCGTCGACCTTGGCGAGGATGATAGGCGGGTCGTGCTCCGCGAGGACCTTCGCAGCCTCCTCATATTTGGGTGTGAGCTGCTTGCAGTGCCCGCACCACGGTGCGTAAAACTCTACAAGAACTAACGGCTCACTCTCAACGACCTCGTTCCAGTTCGCGTCAGTCGCGACCTTCACGAACTCTTCCTCCGCCCTGCGTGTGGGTTTAATCATATGGAGCTGCGATATACCTTGCGCTAAGCAGCATCGCTGCCACGACTGCGAGAAGCTTCATTATAAGTTGCCTGTTAGAATAAGTAAACTGCTACAATAGGTATCAATACATCAGATCAATATCTATGGCGCAAAACTACCAGTCATGCCAATCTTCATCGGCGTCACTCGACTTCACCTTTTCTGAATCCCAGTTAGGGTCCCAGTTAGGTTTATCCTGCAAACATGCGAGCATACAACATCATACCTGCGTGCCAAACACCTCTGACATGGATGCTTCTTGAAGTCTCGTCGCGGGTGACGCCTTTCGGTTCAACGACGTTGACGAGCACAGTATGAGCTCAGAGTCTTCGAATGTATCGCCCTGTATTCATTTTTACTCAAGTTGCCTCATTTTACTTCGTGGGTGCTGCATACCAAAGGGTTTTGTTGTGTAGGTGGGGATGAGAACAACTCGTTTTTGGGGCTGTTTAGATAGTTAATCTTGCCAGGCGGCATACCTCAATGCCTCGACTGTTTTAGAAGGGTCAGTATTTTTCGCTTTGGTGAGGGCCGAGCTGAGGTGCGTCATTTCTTTTGCAAGGTCGTCGAAGTGCTGGTGAGTCTGCTGAAAGAGGATGCTGTAGATGCTCCACAGGCCGCTAGCTGCCTCGTCAGTTGCGACCTTCATCCCTGCTTTGGTCTCCCGCGTCAGCTGGCTGAACTTCGCCGATTGTATGTCGAGATCTTGTTCAAGTTGGGCTTTCGCTTGTCTTGTTTTTTCTAGTTTCTCCGGCGCACGAAGCTCGTTGAGCGCCTCTGACAGGGCCTTCACGTCGTGTCTCAAGGCGTCCATGTCGAGCCGTGCCTGCCGTACCTCTGCGTGAGGCACCTCAGCCTCTTCCAGTTTTCTGTATGAGGACTTTGTGATCTCCAACGAGGTGTTAACCACCGTCTCTGTGTATATAACCGCCTGCTGCGACAAGCTGCTGATAGTAGTGCGCATCAAGGTGCTGAAGCCGTCCATGTCCTCTACATCAAGCATCTTACCGAATTCCCCGTACGTGCCGGCTATGCTGTTGAAGGTGCTGCTCAAGTCCACCATGCACTTGTCTAAGCCCTTGATCTGCTTCTCCAAATCCTTCACTAGTGTCTTGCATGTCTGCACCTTCTCCTTCGCCCTCCCGTACTCATCGTCGCGTGTCTCGTCGGCAATCCCCATCTTCTGCATCACCTGCTGCTTGCCCCTCTTCATCGAGGCACCAAACGTCTTGAACATGTTCATCTCTGCTCAGGTGATTACTGCAGTTGCTCCAAGCTAAACGGGAGGGGAGGTCGAGCTAAAGAGGACAATAAGAAAACAAAACCCCCTGTTTTTTTTTTTCTTTTTTTTTTTTTTTTTTCTTTTTTTTTATGCGGTGCGGCTTGTTCCATATGTTCGCAACCGTGTTGAACACCACCACCAATAGGGTAGCAGGTAGCGGGACTGGCCAGCCACCAGCCACCTGGTTTGTGGTTCACAATGTCATCGTGTCATTCATCCGAGTCCGACCCCGTGACGCCTCTAGCAGTTGTCTTGAACAAGTCGTACCTGTGGGATGCCGAACCTTAGAACGAAAAAGAAAAAGATACCATTTAGTTTCCACGTCATCCTTTGCAAGCTTGATGACGAGTTGGTTTTCTTTGAATCTCAGAGTGCTCTTCTCGCCTACTATCTTCTGGTTGAGCCTGATCAACCGCAGCTCGTGATCGCTGGGCTCATCCCGAATTGTGAGGAGGAAGCTGCGCTTCTTGCACTCCAGGGTGACGTCAGCCTCCTTGGCGCCTATACCAGGGAAATCAATGTAAATCCTGAGTGGGAGGTGATGACGTGTTTGATTAAGAAATGCATACGATACTATTTTCTTCCCGTCGGTCCACGAGTATTTACTTAATTTCTTTACGCTCCTCACCTTTTCTTGCCTCTCTTCCACCGCTACTAAACGGGGGACCACCATAGGAGCTGTATCCCCTGACTCGGCCCTTTCCTTTCCATGGTTATGCCAATAATGATACGAGCTGCTCCCATACCGCTTGTCCTTCTTGGTCTCTGTCGCCTCAGACATCTTTTTTTTTTTGTAATATTTTCCTTGATTTCAATTCTTTTCTCTTACCCTTATGCAGTCGAGGAAGGGGGCGGGGATTGATCGTTGATCTTCCCGAATTTGGAAAAGGTCTAAGTTAGTGATTTTTCCCCCCCCTGTAAAATCGACGTCGTGGAAGAATTGTCACATTTGTTTGACTGCATAAGGGCTAAAAAAAAAGAAAGGAAATGAAAAAAAAAACTAAAAATGGAGGAAAAGAAAGGAGAAAAAAGAAAGAAATAAAATCTGGTTACTACCAGCAAAAAAAAAAAAAGGAGGAGGGGCAATAAAACTTTTTTTTCTTTTGAAGGGTGAAAAAAAAAATATAACGGTTTTTTTTTTTTTTTTTTTTTTTTTTTTTTTTTTTTGAAAGAAGGAAAAAGAAAAAAGAATGTAGCAGTGTTTCCTTTTTTTTTATTGGGCTTCAAATGGTTTTAAGTAAAGTCGAAAAGAGCACCGCTTTTGGAGAATACCTACACTAAAAATAGAAATGGGAAGTAAAAAATATGGGGGGCTTTTTAAAACATAATCATGCAGGCAATAAAATAATTTAAAAAAAAAGAAAGATGCAAAGTGAAATTTCTTTTTTTCCCCTTTGTTTCGCTGCCCCTTGCTTGCAAGAAAAGAAACTATGTATCTAAAAAAAGGGAGGGTGGGGAAGGGAAAGAAAAAGGGGCTTCTTTAAACAACGTTGCTTACCTTCCACTTGATAAGAACGTGAATAAAAGAAACTTAAAAAAAAAAAAGCTTTTAAAGATGCAAAACTATTGTTAAACCTTGTACCGGAAAACTTTTTTTTCTCCCCCGACTAGAAGGGACCTTTTTTTTTCTTTTGTAAAAAGGGGAAGCAAAGAGTGGGAGGGGAGACAAAAAAAAGGCCAAATAAAGTAAAGCATACCAAGGGATCCTTGCTGGTTGAATTCTTTCTACTGGTTCTTCTTTCTTTTTTTAAAAAAGGTGTTCATGTTTAAATAATTAAGCCAAAAGGAAAAATCTTCGTTAAAGGGGTAAATTATAAAGAAAAAAATAAAAATAAAAATAAAAGAAAGAAAACCAGTAGTCTCGTCCCTGATCTAAAAAAAAAAATGATATAAAAAGAAGCCCCACCCCCAAACCCAGAGTGTCTACACTAAAACCTAAAGCAACTCTACAACAGCCTACTGTCTGGTGTGCTCACCAAGCACTGTGAGGGCCTCATCGACCTTGACCCTAAGGAGCTCGGGGGAGTCCAACAGGTTGAGGATCTCGGAGTTGTCCATCTCAAGAAGCATTCCGGTGATCTTGGCTGCGGAGGAGCTAGCCCTGGGGATGCTGTTGATCCTGGTGAAGAGGTTCTCCCCAAGCACGTTCTTCTGCTGACTCTCAGACATCTCTGCCAGCCTGGCAGGGTCAACTGAAGGCTCCGCTGCCTGCCTGGCGGCCGGAGCGGGCATAGGAGAGGGACGCGCCTGCTGGGGAGTCTGCTGCATAGGGGGCTTCATCCTCTGCATGCCCTGCATGCCACCCATGCCCTGCATACCACCCATACCCATCTGCATCCTGTTCATGGGGTTCATGCCCTGCATGCCACCCATGCCCATGCCCTGCATCCCCATGCCCATGCCCTGCATGCCGCCCATGCCCTGCATACCACCCATGGGGTTCATGCCACCCATGCCGCCCATACCCTGCATCCTGTTCATCCCAGACCCGCTGCCCATGTTCCTGTGAGTTATTAATTCCATTAACCTTTCCTTTCCACACCTCGCCATGTCGGCGTTGGGGTTCATGAACTGCCTCCCCTGAGTCCCGTTGCGGTACATCTCCATGAGCTGTGCCTGCCTGGCGTCCTTGCGCTGCGCGTTCGAAACGTACAGCGGCTTCCCGGACAGGATCCTGCCGTTCATGGCCATGGCCTTCTGCGATGCCTCGTGGTCCTGGGAACGGTATGGTGAACACGCTACAGCATACCTTGAAGGAAACGAAACCGAAGCCCTTGCTGGTCTGGGTCTCAGAGTCGATCATCACCTTGGCGGACATCACATCACCGTACTCGGCGAAGATCTCCTTCAGGGTGTCGCTGGTCACAGAGTCGTCGAGGTTCTGCGTGGTGTGCGTTGCACTGCAGTGTGCATACCTTGACGTACAGGTTGGCGTACTTCATGAACTGGGCCTGCTTTTCTTTGGCGCTCTGTGAGGAGTGCTGCGTCTACGCCAGCATACCTGTCTCTTGACGTGCTCCCTCTCGGCCTTCCTCTGGTGACGTGCGCAGCTGAGCTTCATGCCCTGAAGAGATGTAGAGATGTACGTTAGTTTTCTTAAGATACCTCAGCGACAAAGCCCTCAGGCTCCGTCTCGTTAGTGGCCTCCACGAACTTTTCAGCGTCCTCGTGGTCCTTGAAGTTGACGTAGGCGTAGCCCCTGGAGGCTCCCTCGTCATCCCTGCTCACCTTCACGGAGTCGACCTCACCGAACTTCTCGAAGTACTCGGTAACCTTCTCGTCAGTGAGATCCTTGTCGAAGTGCTTCACGTAGCAGTTGGTGAAGTTCTTCTCCAGCTCCTTGAGCTTAGTGTCCTTCCTCTCGAACTTGCCGACGAAAACCTGCTTTCCGTTCAGCAACATCTGGTCGACCTTGTCGGCAGCCTCAGTCGCAGACTCCTCCTTCTCGAAGTGCACGTACCCGTAACCCAGGGACTGGCCCTTGTCGTCACACACCACCTTGCACGACAGGATGGGGCCGAAGGCAGCGAAGGTGTCGTGCAGAGCCTGTACAGCGTGCTACGCAGTGAGGTGCATACCTTGTTGTCGATGGTCTCGGCAAGGTTCTTGATGAAGATGTTGCCCGCACCGTTCTTCCTAAGGGAGGGGTCCCTCTTGCACCACATGATCCTGCAAGACTTATCTGCAATAGTGTTTGTGTGTTCTTCTTTGAAGTCACAAACCTTTAATTTTGGTGAAGTTCATGGTCTCCAAAGCCCTCTCAGCATCGAGGGGGTTCTGTGCGTGGGTTGCTTATTTATCTGCTGCATACCTGGAAGTTGACGTAGGCGTAGCCCAAACTCTTTCTGTTGTTAGCATCCCTGCAGACCCGAATCGACAGAACAGGCCCTATCTCTCTGAAGATGTCGAAGAGGTTTGCCTCGGTCACATCTTCGGAGAGGTCACCAACGTACAGGGACGAGTTCTGGCTGCTCATGTTGTGATTGATACCTGCGTGGAGCTTAATAGGACAATGCAAACGGGGGTGTTATATTTGTGTACTTACAGGGAAATGGGAAACGAAATGAATAAGAAGCCTATTCTTAGTCCTTATTAGGCAGTGTGGGAAATCCTTTTTGTGTGCAATGCTGATCACGATACACCGATAAGAAGGCAGCGTTCTGTGAAATATTATCATGAGTCGTACCGCATACCTCCTGTGGTGTGCCGTACTTGCTCAACTGGCTGTGGAAATTGACAAGTTTTCCACATACATCAAGAGACTGGAGCGAAGGCATGTGTAAGTGAATACCTGCTAAACTATGAAAATGATGAAGATTCACGCAAAAAGAGAATTGAGAGAAAGGTTGTAATGTAAGATGAGGGCGATTATACCCAAATAATCACTCAGAGTGTACCCAAACAATCACTCAGTGCCCACCAAGGAGTCCAAGTCCAACATTGTGACTATGGACACGACCTCCTTCATGTTCACAGACAGGGACCCTGTGTGTATTGTGAAGAATCTACTTAAGCATACCCCAAAAAGGCGGCACGACGAGCACATCACCAGGGTGTTGCTCACACGACAGTACTGTGCGCCCTGCAAGGGGGTTTTCATCCTGTGCAGCGTTGCTTGCCTCCTCCTGCCTCAAGCTCTCTTTCACAATGTCTTTCGGGTGCTTACTCGACACGAAGGCATGTGGAGGAGGGTGCAAGTACCACTTCTTCACCCCATAAGGCATTGCGTGCAGGGTTGTGTGCGAACCGACAACAGCACCATCGCCACCTCCGGGCTTCCCAAGCGACAGGTACGCCTCCTCGCTAGTGTTGAGCTTGAAGCCACTAAAATCATTGAATGTGAAAGACAACTTCTCGATCACTTCTTGTAATATGTGTTTCGAAGGAATCACATCCGCGTGCTGCCTGCCTAGCACCTTCTTGTCGAATCTTGGAAGCTTCTCCGCGAATGTCCCTGGCCTGTCCTCCGTCGTACTTCTCACGTACTCCTCAGCAGTCATCACAGTGCTATGCACATCGCTGCCGTACAGGTCTGAATGCAAGAAAGGAGCCACTTTACCACGTAATTTCCCGAGCCTGGAGAGCAGCGCGTCTTTCCGGAAGGTGGCTGACTGCTTGTTACTGATACCGCCCTTCAGTAACACAGGCTTGCCGCGTATAACGTAGTCTACAAGCAGGTCCAGACCACTCATTTTGCCGTCACGCACGTCGATCATGCAATTGCGTTTCATGCCCGGCAGGCGTCGCATCCCTTCCGGGGTGGTGTCAGCTGTGCCTTCCCACCCACCATGGTCCTTCCTTGGTGCACCCTTCACGTGCAGCACCACAGCATCATCTTCCATGTCGCATGGGTCTTCCGTTGTGCACTCTTCCATCAGCTGTGCTAGTTTAGTGCGGTCCGTCCATGAGGCCTGTGCACATGCGTATTCGATAGGTGTCTGCTGCTTGCTATCCTTGTCTCTTAGGTCACCACCACTTGCAAGTATTGCTTTCGCAATGCTATAGTGTCCAGACCCCATCGCGATATGTAGCGCAGTCTGCCCGAATCTGTTGATGGTGCCTACACCGATGCCGAAGCGGAGCAACTTTTGCAGCACGTCATTCTTCCCTCCAAGCATTCCAAGAATATGCAGAGGGGTGTGCTGCATGAACCCAATCCTGAAGGCGGCACTATCCATTTGCTGTTTCTGGAAGCTTTGCTGCAATTTTCCTTTTTTGCTCAACTGCTTGCCAAAGCATGACAGCACGAAACTTGCCATATCGCTTGTCGTGTACGTGTCTGCGATCTCTAGATCACTCACACCGCATGAGGCTTTGATAAATCTGTTACTCTTCATGAGATCCTCTTTACTGGCATTAGTCCCCCTCGTTGAGAGGAGTCTCTTGCCGATTGCTGGCAGAGAATCGCCCAGCATCTTAGTGGCGAGGGCTACAAAGGGCATTCCCGTGAATTCAGGGTCGATCTCTGGTATCTTCTGCAGCACATTCGGCACGTAGTCCCACAAACCCTGTAGGTAGTGGATGTAGTTGCAGCGAGGCATACGTTAGAAATGAGGAATTCGCTGTACTCCCACAGCACTTGCAGATCCTTGCCGGCATGGGAAGGTTGCATCAGATATTCGTAAATGTTCACAGCATCCTGCAAGGCTTGATACAGCAATAGATCATACCTCGGTTCTCCGCGTGTAGCTCGCGTTGAAAGCCATCAATTTCGCTGCCTCAAGAGAACCCCGAAAGTCTTTGTGGCTGAACAACGTTAAGAACTGGACGCCGCCGTTCTCGAGCAGCGCATCAGACTTCGTCTTGTACCTTGCTAGGGTGAAGAGTATCGAGACAGACTCATTGAAAAGTGCGACCGCTTTGGCAGGGCTCTCGGTGAGCGCGTGCAAGGTGCCCGTTCTTTTAAGCCATGTGGAATTATACCGGAAGTCATTAAGAGCGCTTTCGTAGCAGTCGAGCGAGTCGTGGTAGCTGCTGTGGGCCTTTTGGCTCAAGCAGCTGCGGAGCTCGTGCTGTACCTCTCGCTCTTTCTTGGTAGGCTTGAACAGCTGGTTGGAGATGTCATCCTTCTTCTTTCGCCGCACGGGTGTTGCCATCCTAGTGGGCTGGTAGCCCTCCTCACCCATCATGTCGATGTAATCTTCCTTCAACGCTGCTATGTCCTCCTGCCCCATGCACAGCACGGCACAAAACAGCAAGAAACAGCGGCATCGTATCATCTCCTAGAGTGGTAGTGGTGCACTATATATATTCAAAGAAGCAGTAAAATATAGACAGAGAAGTGGTTAGAAGACGTATCCAAAAAATAAAACTCCATATTCGTAAATGGGGCATTCCTCGAGCTCCAGAAAGGCACCAACATTTATGCTTGGATTGGCATGCAGGTCGAAAGACATGATTTACTTTCCTTCATGTGGCATTTCGACAAGCGGCAAACAATTCTCTACGCCATGCGATCAAAGTCGGCTTCAAACCGTTTTACGAATATGGAACGTCAAACTAGGCAAGACTTGCATGCGTCGCCCGCCTCCAAAACGGCAGGCGATCCTTCTTTGATAAAAACACTATGCCATCAGCCTAAGCGTTGTCTGTCCTGAGATTTAGAAATTCCATGCATCCTTGAAATCATCACGCACATCTTGATGTTTCAGGGTGAGCTTCAAGTTCCTCCACATGTCTTGCCTTGCTCTAGGCAGCAACAGCGCGCCCTCGGCCACTGCATCGTTGGAGTACTCATGAGCACCAAACACAAACTTGTGTGCTAAAGCAAATAACAACATCTCGCAACAGATGAGGAAGTCCTGTTGAGATGTAATATTATAGGTAAAGAGCACACCTGCCAGCCTGCGGCGTCGTCGTCCCATTGTGAATTCTTCTTAAACACCCCCGCCGAGTCGAGGATTGCGATCAGCAGCGACTGCCAATAGGATAGGAACAACACACCCTTGATACACAGGAACTTCATGAAGGGGTTGTGCGCCTTCAAAAGCTCCTTTGTGCTGACATAGAAATACATCAAACCGTACAACGCCAGAGTGATCGACACGTTGTAGACAAAGGTAATGTACACGTAACCCTGCAGTGGTCGCGGTGTGGTGATATTACATACATATTCAAAGTCAAACAGCTTGTCCGGGTTCTTGTATTTGCCGTTCTCCGCCAGAACGATAATGATGAGCGCACAAAGCGGCTTCAACACCATGAACTGCAGGATCGAGATCCTAATTCTGTGTAAGGTCTTTGGGTTGAAGCCGTACGGTTTCATCCGGCAGAACGGCCATGGGTGTAGCTGAGGCGATGCGCCTGGAAAAAAGAAAGTTAACCCCAACCCCTGCAAATACCCTCAGCCATGAGTTCCCTGAGAAGACAGTCGGTGCCTCCAAGCAGCCCGATCATGAGCGAAAAGAAAGTGTATATTGCGTAAGATTCATAAGTGTCCCGAATCAGGTCTAGTACCGTTGCCGCACCTTGGTGGTTCATAGCTATCCAACTAGTGATGGCGTAGAGGGGCACCATGACCAGGATACGGATAATGCGTGACTGCGTGTGTGGTAAGAGTTAAGAGGTAAGAGAGGGAACATGCAAATACCTGAATGTCGGGGTCCGCGAAGGCGGTGAGATGCTCCATTATCTGAAATACCGAAAGCACGGTGGCGAGAGCAGCACAATACCCACCGATGATGTTGGCGAAGTTGTCGCCGTCGATCCACTTCAGCGACAACCCAATAATCGCGAGAAGAAACCCTACAAGCAAGCTGCCTGACCCAAGACACACAAATACCTGCCTGCGCACCTTCACCTTATGCAGCTCCCTTTCCCTTTCTTCTGTGTCATTCCTGTCGCTCTCCACACCATCGGAGCTAGAATAGGTGTTGAGACTGGATAGTGGCAACGGTTGCATTTCCTTACGAGAGTTGAATAGCTTTAAGAGAAAAGAAGGAAATGAATAACAAAAGAAAACTGGAAAACTGAACAAAAAAGAAAAGAAAATACAACGTAAACAATAATAAGAGATGCTTGCCTGAGCTAAGCCTAGAGCAGAATGAAAAAAGAAAGAATGGGCAAGTCATTCTTTATCTTTTGGGCAACGGTTATAAACGTTTTTTTTTTTTTTTTTTTTTTTTCTTCATAGTTAATAGAGGGTGTTTGTAAACGCTGCTGACATTCCTTTTTTTTGATTCTTATAAAAAGGCGACGTGTTTCTGTTCATCATATAAAAAAAACTTCACTAACATTATCTTCTTCAGAATTCCATATTTGTAAAACGATTTTTCTTTTTCTCTCTAACTATCACCACTCCAGTGCATAGCCACATTACGGACTAGGTTCTAGTTCTGCGAATCTCGGGGTGCTGCAACACCTTGTATGCGCCACTTGTTGTCGACGAACTCCACCTCCCATACGAGCGTAGCCGTCTTGCACACCACAGGGACTCTCACAATACAGCCTGCTGTGCAGTAAGGTCCAAATACATTAGGTGTTCCCACTTTCAGCCTGTGCTTAAGGAGTGGCCTCAGGTCTTCGAGAAAGTGCTTCTCAGCCAACCTCCTAGCTGCAGATGTGTACATGTCACGTGCCTCTTCAAGGTTGCCCTCTCTGATCAGCCTGATCTGCTTATACACCATCCCCTTTGGGTCGTGTGATTCCACGGGCGACTCCGGCATTGCACTGTCTAGTGAAATCAACGATGATCGCGGCGACGAAGGGGCACGGGGCAGACTCTCGGCTATCTTTCTTGCATGCTTAGAAGTGCTTGTCTTTTCATGCCTTGACTTGCTGACCTTCTTTTCTTGATGCCTCACATCTCTGCTTCTTCGCGTCTTGTACGTGGACTCTGAGGGCGGCATGCTTTCCATGCTCAGATCAGACGCCTGCTGTGGGAGGACCCTGTAGGGTGCGTACATCGGGCTGAAGTTGTGCTCGACGCTCGATGCACGGGTTGCACCGTAGTGCATGGCCACTTCATGCGGGGTGTACACAGATTCCGTGAAAGGGATCTCATGATGCTGCACATCTCGCCTGTCGTGCTTCAATGCCTCGTGAGGCGCGAACATGCTGCTGTGGCTGGCATCGTGGGTAGTGCTGCCCTTCGGTGTCTTAATACTGACACCCAGTTTTGTCTCGGGTCCAATTTCAAGCATCTGGCCCTGTGCGCCATATCCCAACACAAGCTCGGCAATGGCCTCCACAGCAGCAACGGCCAGACCACCGCCTTCCTTCCCGGCAGCACTCAGTCCTATTGCCGCGTCACCACCCTCAATTGCTATGAACACCCGACCGAGTGCGCATAGCGATTCCTGAAGACCGCTCTCTATGAGTTCTGTTTCAGCCGCATCCTTGCCACTTCCGCCCACCACGATAATGTCAGGCGCTAGATCCGCTAGAATGTCTAACGTAAGCTTGATGGGCCTCCCGCCACGGTCCTTGTTCGAAACACCTACGCACACACCGCCAGCGGCATTGACAGCCTCAGGCATCCAGTAGCCACAGCTGTAAATAATACCGTTCGAGGAGACGCCCTGCAGGACCGACACTTTCACCATCTTCTTAACTGTTCTTTGCTGCGCTGCGCGTGCTACATTTTCAATACGCTGCATCAAAGCAGCTGTCACGCTTTGCGCCGCCCGTTTCTCATTCACAGCCACACCCAACGTTGTTACCAAACCAATGGAGTTTACCAAGTCGCACACAACAGGAACGAATTTCACAGAATCCGTGCCCGTGTACCTCCAGTGCTTGTTCTCTGGTGCCAGCACAAGGGTGGCATCTTCAATATCCGTGTTGCAAATCTCAGGTGCTTGGTCGGGGTGGAAGCTGTTCAGACCCACCACTGGGATGCGCAAAGCTACCGGAGGCCATTGGCAGCTTCGTGACCTTCCAATTAAGTAATGGTGCACACCCAGCCTGCAAAGCGCATCGGTTGCGGCAGGTACAAACGATACTATTTTATGATCCCTCTGGCGTCGCGATGGCATGAAAGTCCTGTGGTGAAGTGACACCGTGATAAAGTCTGGATACAAATACAGTACAATAGTTACAGATACAGCGCTTACAGGAATCTACTCTGTCTGGTAGGGCTGATGCTCCTGTCGCGTGTGTTATGAGATGTAGCGCGCCTGCCAGGGGAGTTCGAGACCCCCCTCTTGCTGGGCGACCTGTCGGTTCTTGTTACAGTGATGGACCGTCTGCCCTCGGGCCTTCGCGCAGACCACCCCAGTGTTAGCATCACTGTCATTGTCACTGGCTTCGAAGTAAGCTCGTCCTCTCGATGGATTCTAAAAGACAGCTGGTGTCCAGGTCTTGTCTGTGTTGACCTTTGTTAGGCAGTGAGACATACTGCGGAGTGGCCTTCTGACCCGTACCCGAAGATTACTCGCCTAAAGCTGTCCCTTGTTGGCGTGGAAATCCCTGCCACCTCTGAGATCACGTCGCCTTTTCTGATCCCTGCCTTATCGGCGGGCCCTCCCGTCACCACAGACACTACCCACACCCCGGCAATGTCATATGGCTCGCCTTCAGAGAGCTCGACACCTACCACAGGGAAGCCTGCTGTGCATGATGGCTATCAAAACCATACCTTGGCTGCTCAACTCTTGCTGCAACATAGTGTTGAAGCTCCTCTCCTTCACAAGTCCATACTCCATGTCCCCGATCTGCATTTTCAGGGTGTTGGCATTCGCCTCACTTTCTTTCATCCTCCGTAGGCTCTCTCCCTCATGTACTAGCAGGTCTCGCTTAGTTTGGACCAACTCATGCTCCATCGCAGCCCGTTCCGCTGCCAGTGTATCCCCCAACATAGACATCTTCTTGCTGAGCAGCACTTCTACTTCTTCTCTCTTGTTTTCTATCTGCTGCATGTCTGCCATTGCAGCCTCCATCGCCGTGCGGGCACGCTTCATGTCGCTGCTCAGAACGAGGAGCCTGAGGTGCTGAGGTGTTTCAAAGAAATAGGGACATACTCTTTCTGCAGGGAATCTATTTGGCGCAAGGTGTCCATTTTCGTGCCACCCCCCTTTTAATTAAACTGAGAAGCGCGAATCAAATACTTAAAAAGAGAAAAACATGCCCAGCAGAGCACCTAGTGCATGATACTCTTCCCAAGACGGTAAAGAGTTGAGAACACCTTGGTACGCAAGATGGTGTACATCTCGCCTACGCAGACGGCGATGGTGAAGCACATGAGCTGGTCGTCGGACGGCCAGTCGTTCGTGCCGATGTAGCTGCGGATGGTTGCACTGAAGCGGTCTATGCCGTTGTTGACAAAGGCGGGGTACCAGGGCCTGATCATGTCACCGACACCAAGCTCCGCGAGGATGTATGAGAGGAGACAGATAACAAGAAAGGTCTCAACCCCTACAAGAATGTGCCTCACGAGGTAATCGGAGCCCAGCACTTCGCTCTGAACGTCGTCGAAGGTGTTCTGCCCCTTCATGTGCACATTGCGTCTAATTCGTGCCGCGGCGATGTAACCACCCACCATCAGGTACGGGCTGCGAAGCACAAAGAACCCCCAAGACCATAAAAAGCTAGACATGATAACTACATATACCGACCTCACGGTCTCAAATGGGATGAACTCGTGCAAAGGGTAGCTGTGCACCACTGCTTTTGCCATCTCCATATCGACGAGCCCAGCAGAGTGCAGGCCAACGCCCAGCGTAGTCCATGCCGCAGTGTCGAGGCAAAGAACCACAACACCACCTCTCACGAAGTATTTCTTCAGTTCAACCGGTGGTCGTTTCTTCGACTTTATTTTTACTTCTCTCTGCGTCACTGGGTTCACAGGTGTTGCAGGTTCGTTTGGGCGCTCGTCCACCTCTCTCATCATATTGCGCGTTGCGTGGCTTTTTACATTCTTCACTTCTGCATCTCTTTTGAACAGGTTCACTTTCCTACCTGAAGCCCATCTCTTCCCGCACCTCGCAACCCTGGTAAAGGGCATCGGCCGTAGAAGCAGCATCTTCACTGCAGATTGGTACTGGTTTGGTTATAAAGGACAGAAAAAAAAAATAATGAACGACTGAATTTACTTTCCATTTTTTCATTCGTTTCGCTTTAGTACAAGACGATGGGGCGATGGGTGGCTATACATTGACATTGATACATCTGATGACCCAATTGGCTGATTGGCTGGGATTCATGCTGCCAGTGAAACGAGCATTGCTCCCGAGGGCTGGTCTGTGTGTGTGTGTGTGTGTGTGTGTGTGTGTGTGTGTGTGTGTGTGTGTGTGTGTGTGTGTGTGTGTGTGTGTGTGTGTGTGTGTGTGTGTGTGTGTGTGTGTGTGTGTGTGTGTGTGTGTGTGTGTGTGTGTGTGTGTGTGTGTGTGTGTGTGCGTGCGATTGTGGCACAGCATACCCGTGTATGCGTACAACCCGTCCTTAGCTGCTAATAGTGACTGATCAGAAGGAGCGTTCTGCAAGGAGTGGATAGCCTCGCCTAATGCCAGGCCGTCAGCTGCTTGAGGGACATCTAAACTGTACTGCCCGCTGAACTCCGGGCTCAGCAAGTCTTTCAGCGCTTCCTCCACTTTCGCATTGGCCTTCTCTATATTCTTCGTTAAAACCTTTGTACCTTTTGAAATGATGCAGCGCGCTAATCAACATACCATGCGGGTACCCTGAGTGCTGGCAGTAGCTGCTTTCCTCGGGAGCGAGGCAGCGTGTGCATAAACCTGTGTTAACGGGTGCCGAAGCTCCTTTTACCATACCTCCGGAGCTGCCGCCTCGCAAAGACAGTGGGATGGTATTCTTCATCCAAGCCCTGGCACAGCCTTCTGAACCTTGTAGCCATTTGACGGTCTTCGTCTCTACGTTATCGACCGGGCACACGCACCCCGCTTGAGACCACTCCCCGGTACACGACAGGCACGCTTCGTCAATGGCCAGACGGGTCTCAAAAACCATCCCGCCAGCCGTGCTCCACACGATGCTACGTCCATTAACATTACTTAAATGAATGCCCGTCACATGCAAGCTCGTCCCTGCAGTCAGATACGCTGCAGGCGACTGCGCAATGTACTTGAAGCCGATCGGCGTCACAAACCCTATTTCCCCGTGGACAGTTCTGTGTAAAGGAGTGCACAAGTGTGATGTGCCATACCCAGCGATAGGATTTCCAACCCCTGCAGGCCATGTCACCACAGAAATCTCAGGCACAGCACTGCTGCTAATCTCTTTCGCTTCGTCACCTGCCCACACACTGTACGTCTGTCGAGCGTTTCGTGTCAGTCAATGTGCATACCATAGCCTTTTCCTCAACTCTGAACCCCATGGTGAGAACCACAGGCAAAGCGATGTTCGGCAGGGAGATGAACTTGTGCGCAAAGGTCGTGTACTGTGCGCTGGGCTTGATGACAGACGAAGGGTGCAGCTTCGTCTTGCCTATCTTCAGGAGGTGCACGACGCTGTTCGCATTGTCAATTCCTGAAACTGCGACGAGGCAATCTGTGTCACTCTGCACCCACTTGACCTCCAACATGGTACCACTCAGATTCGAGCCGACGTACGCTAGCTCGTTGCAGTAAACGCCATCGCCTTGGAAGCCCCTTGAGGGCATCGGCAGCTTCATTACGCAAACATTGGAACGCACCTATCGTAAGGTTTAATCGATTGGTGTGCACACCTTTTGTGACCTTCCCTCCTTCTTCCGCACGATGCACGCAGCAAGCCCTGCGACCCCCTCCAATTGCTTGTCCAGCCATGCGAAACTGTGTTTAATATCTCCCCATTCCAACACACACACCTAGTCATCCTTCCATGATGACCCACGTTCGGTCGGTATGCCTCCACTGCTTCGATAGTGGCGCTGCTCGTGCCGGCCTTATCGACCTTGACAAGGAGGGCGTGCTGTGCTGCTGAATAGCCGTGTTCCTTGTCCGAGATATTGCTTGTGAGTACGGCAAGTACAGGAGATGGTGTGGGGGCCCATTCGACTGAGGTGATTGGCTCGCCACCGTGGCCCCACCATGAGAGGTTGAGTATGTTGCATAAGTTGTGCCTCACTAGCTTCTTGCCAACATGTATCTTTGCAAAGTCGCTTGTTGTTTCTGCAGACGCCATGCGGAAGTCTAGCTCGTCAGACATCTTGTGAGGCTTCAGCACGTTGCTCTTGACCTGTGAAGAGACGTACTTAGTGTACAGCCACTCCACCACCTCATCTAGAGGGTGTATCACGTTTTCTGCAGGCGGTGGCTTCGCGACGATTGCATCGTTGGTGCGGGCCTTGGGCGTCGCGGCTTTCCCATCAGCCTTTTTATTTTCTTCCTCGGTTTTGCCCTTTTTCTCTTCAGTTTCTTTTCTTTTTTTTTCAGCCGCTCTCCTCGTCTCTTCGGATTCCTTCTCCTTCTTCTCTTCGAATCTCTTTTTTTCTTCTTCCTTCTTTTTCTTTTCTTCGGCATTCTTCGCCTTTTCTTCAGCCGCTCTCCTCGCTTCGGCTTCCTTCTCCTTCTTCTCTTCATATCCTCCCCTTTTCTCTTCAACTTCTTTCCCTTTCTTTTCTTCGGCACTCTTCGCCTTTTCAGCCTCCTTCTCCTTCTTTTTTTCTATTTTTGCATTGTCAACCTCTTCAGCAACCTTGTTCTTCTGCTCTACTTTTGCCTTGTTGAGCGATTCTACTTTTTGCCGCTTGGCCTGGCTCTCATTATTGGGCTTCTCTGGCCGTTTTATTGGCTCTTTGAATTGTACCCGTGCAGGAGGCTTGGGATCTGCTGCTGGTATTGTCAGCGGAGAGACCTTGGGCTGTGCTGCATGTGGCTTTGTAGGTGATTTTATAGGCTTTGCCAAAGGGGAAGGCTTTGGTTGAACGGCAGGTGAGGGATTGACCTTCGGGGACTTTTCTCGCGACGCGGCTGGTGACTTCTTTGCTTCTTGATTTTTCAAAGGGGAAACCTTTGGCTTTGCGACAGCAGGCTTAGCCTTGGGTGATTTTGCTTCTGTCGCAGCAGGCGACTTGGATGTCTTTACGGGTGCCTTCGGCTTTGGTGATGTGGGTTTGGGAGACGCTTTAGGCTTTTTCTTGGAGGACCTCTTTCGTCGCTTGACATGCTCCGAGCTTGAAGAGGATGAGTCCGTGGAGGGGGCACGCTTCCTCTTCCTTTGTTTCGGCTTTGCGACAAGCCCCATGTACCACAGGTAGTGCTTGTGCTCCTTCGAGGTCCCCTTCCGTTTGGAGTAGCATTTGTGACATACATCGAAATCTTCGCACTTCCCACACCTGTACCTCCTTGACCCTGGCTCCAGGTCCTTCTCGCAGTAGTCGCACTCGAACTCCAGCTCCTCCACCTCCCCATCGTGCTTAGGGAACCTTTCACCCTTGGGAGGGGGCGTGGGCTGCTCCGGTAGCTCCCATTTCTTCCCCATCGTCCCCAACACCTTGAAGTATGTTAGCGGTAGTTTTACTATAAGAAAAAGAAAGGCCACTACAGGGCTAGAATGGTTTCAAAGGTTCGGGTAAAAAAAAAAAAAAGGAAGGGGATACAATACAAAAAAAAGTGGGTAAGGCGAGGTCAGAAAAATAATCTTACCTTCGGGGGGGGGGGGGGGGGGACAACTTTTTGTTTTTTTTTAAAGCCATCAACCGCTGATTTCCTTTGTAGGGGATAGGATTCTCCTGGGAGACATCTGGGGGGACTTCAGTGGCGACTGCTTCTTAGGCGACTGCTTTTTAGGCGACTGCTTTTTAGGAGAAGGTAGTTCTTTCTTGGGGGACAATTTCTCGGTCTTGGGGGATGCTGGTTTCTCAACTCTCTTGGACTTCTTAGGCGAGTTCTTGCCTTCCATCGCAAGGTCCATCCTGCGCTTGCTGGTCACAACACCCATGTACCACATGAAGTGCTTAGGGTGCACATCCTTCTTGTAGCACGAGTTGCACAAGTCGTAGTCGTCGCACCTCCCGCAGCGAAACCTCTTGGAATTCGCTCGCAAATCGTTCTTGCAGTGGTCGCATTCAAACACTAAAAAGTCAACGGCACCCCTTGTGTGCACTGGGACTGGCTCCCCCTCAGGAGGTGTCTTTACTTGCTCGGGGAGCACCCATTTCGCCATGTTTCTTCTGAGTGGTTGTTGGTGACGAAGAAAAAAAAAAAAGTGCGTTGTACTTTACATCAATCCTCACTCACTGCATTCTTTCCCCCCCTTTTTCTTTTTTTTTTTTTTTTTTTTTTTTCCTTCTTCTTCATTCTGCGGCAAACATTGCCGTAGCCTTAAATTTAAATTAATAACCATTAAAAGGACGGGGGGGAGTTTTCTTTTTGAGCAAATAAAAAAGAGTCACCATCGGCTTTTTAATTTTTTCTTGTGTAAAAAAAGTCATTGATGCCTGCAGTGCGGACCGGGCCAGATCAGAGGCCAAAAATGATGTCGACAGAAAGAAATCGCGGAACTACGCTGTTCTGTGGTTCTGTGCAAGGGTGCAGTGGTGGTGCTTCACATGTCTTTGCATAAGACTAATCTTTTTTGATTGCTAGATATCTAGCGCTTCGTCCTTTAATGGTCAAAAGCATTGGTCCTTCTTATATATTCTTTTATTTTTATTTTTTTTTTTTTGCAACAGTATTACGGCCGCAGGATAGGGTCCAGAACACTACCGACTGAAAAAAAAAAGGGGGATTTCTTAGTTTTTCTTTTTTTCGTTACTCTTTTCTTTATTAAAAAGCTTCGCATTTGTTTTTCACCCTTGTATGTCATCTTAAAAAAAAAAAAAAAGAAAACAGCATAGCTTCGATAAAATTTCGATAACCTTTTCATTCTTCATTCACATATTTCCCCATTTTCTTTACGTGCCTTAAACGGTGGCGGCTTCCCGAAAAGAGAAAAAAAAGTACTCTTAACAAACCCTGACTGCATAAAAATGCTCCGATTCTGTGGGGGCAAGAAAAAACTGATTAGGCATTATCGGGTTTCAGGGATAAAAACCTCAAAAAACAAATCCAGATGACCATTCCTAAGAACTGCACCAATGAACCCCTTTGAAACTAAAAGAATTATCGAAATAAATCATGGAAGCTATGCAAGCAAACACCCCTGACCCCTCTCGTGTATCACAGTATGACGCACTTCCGCTTCTTCCCTTTCGCCCTTGACTTCCCCTTATCGGTGTTGGTTCTATCTAGGGTGACCTGTGTGTGTGGACTTGACCTCAAACAAAAATAAATAAGTTATTCATGCCTTCGGTGCTTCCGCGAAGCCTTCCTTGCTGGGGCCCTTCTCCCCACTACCGTTCTTGCCGCCTATCGCCACTGCCGCCTCGTTCGCAGTAGTGTCCCTGCCATCAGTGAGCCACGCCTTCGCGAGGTACATGAAAACCTTATCTACATTGAAGTTCTCCTTTGTGGATATTCTGATGAAGTGGAGCCCCAGCCGTCTTGCGAGGGCGTCCGCCTCGTCGGGCTGCACCTGCGCGTTGTCCATCAGGTCGACCTGCAAGGAAGAAATCTTTACTCCCCCACCCCCCTTTTGTTTACCTTTGTTTGAACAAGACACATTGCGGGTGGGTGCTCAACTACCTTTTCCACCTTCTTCTTCCAGGTTTCAACTGCTTCGAAAGATGCTCTGAGGTATTTTAAAAGAACAAAAGAAGAAGAAAAAAGAAATTCATGCAGCTGGGTAAGCTCAACACGAAAATGACGCCTTGCCTACGAACCTAGACACTCCAAAAAAGAAACCCACACACACCTATCGGTAGTTGAGAAGGCCAAAGCGCATGCACCAGCACCTCGATAATAGTTCTTGGTGAGATCTGCGAACTCCTCCTGGCCGGCGGTGTCCCACAGGTCCAGCTGGATGTCCTCATTGAGGTCGTCGATGTGGACCATTTTCATCATGAAATCAGCACCTGTGGTGTGAGGGTACAAGACAAAGGTAGGAAGGCATGTGACACACCAATCGTCTTCTTATAGTCTGCGGTAAACTCCCCTTTGCAGTATCTTGTTAGCATCGATGACTTGCCCACCTCACCGTTCCCCACCACGATCACCTTGCACTGTGTGTCCACATTACTACAATGCATTTGTGCCTGTCGGCCCTCCCTCCTCACTCTGTCTTGGTTGTGAGAATAACAACTCTTAAGGAAAAAAAAACGCGGAAAAAAAAAGAATGGATAGGCTTTAAAGAACGGTGTGGTAGGGTGAGACAGGAGAGAAAAAGGAAAAGAAGGGGGGAAAAGCAACATGGAGACCAGAATCGTGAAAGAGATGATGGGGGGAGAAGCCCGCCATAAAAGAAAGGTTGTGTGGGGGGGGGGGGGGGTAAAAGCTTTGCTTTTCTTTTTTCCTTCTTATTCCTCTCTTTCCTCCTCATTTTTTCCAATCTCTTCTTCTTGTATAAAAAAAAAAACACACTCCTTCTTTTTATATAACTAAAGCACAAATATGGTCCTGCAAGGGTAGAACAGCGCAGGGTAAAAAAAAAAAAAGAAAGAAAAAAAAAACAAATAAGAATACTGTGCTGAAAGTCAAGAAAAAAAAGAATGAGGAAAAAAAAAATACTGGGACATCTCGTCTCAATGAAAAAAAAAGATCGTTCCTACCACTCCCCCCCCCCCCCCCCCCCTTCTTCCTTCTGAACTTACATTTTCAATAGTAGCCCTAATTATAAACCTTTTCTTATTTTATCTTTCAAGCCCCATCAATGTTTCTGAGGGAGAGGCTTTCCGATCTTGTCTACCTGAGGTATCTTGATGTTCTTGGCATCAATGTTATACGCACAGCAAGAATCAGTGAAGAGGAAAATAACACGGGTCACCACGCACTCCTCTGCTTCGACACGGATATGGGGAGACTGTTTGTTGCATTCGCACTTGGGCCGGTGCACACGGCCACTGCACTGCTTGTCAGATCCTTCCGCGATGACCTATAAAAAAAAAAGATCTTTTGGAAAAAAAAAATAATTGAGTCCACACCTCACACAATGCCATGATTCTCAGCTGCGTCCCAAGATTGCTGTTTGTAAAGCCAGCTGCACTTGTCATGTAGCCCAAGGAGGTGCTTGCGTTTGTCGCCATGTATATCCCCGGTCCATAGGCAGTTCGCAGGTCCAGTTTTTTCAACCCACCTCTTAAAATATTATGCCAGCTTCCCAACCCCGATCCATGGAAGGCAAAGAACGACCCTCCGTGCTTTGCCTTCAGCTCCTGAAACCTTGCTTCTGCAGCCGGGGTGCTGCTCTGCAGCAAGAACTGATGCTCAGGCATGTCCTTCACACGCTGCTCCTTCGGGATCTGCTGGATATGCGACGTGTTGCTCGCGATGATCCATCTCACCACCTGGTACAGGTTGCGGTCGATCTTCCCCATGCTCTCCATCAAACTCTCCCCTTTACTCAAAATATCCTTCATGTCGTTCACTCTAGGGCATTTCTTCAACACGTTGTTGACCGTCTCCGCCCCAGATCCGAACGGGAAGTTCGTGTACTTGTTATTCGCCGCAGCTGCTGCAAACGTTGTGGATATAAGGAAGTCCACCACCATGGGGTTCCGCAGCACTTCGTCTTCGAGGTTCACACCAAGACCCAAGTTAGCCATCTGAATGATCGTTTGTAAAACAAACATCAGAAAAACGGATATACCTGGTGGTTGCAGAGGTCCCCATCGCACGCTACCGGCTTGAGGAGGGGTAAGGGATGCGCCTTGTCGCACACGATGCAACGCTCGGTGCACTTAATGATTCTCTGCTTTAGATAGCCAATCACGTAGTTGAGCAAAGAAAAACTGCAGGGGAGGGGGGGGTGGGTTTTTTTTCTTTTTTGACAAAAAAGAAGAAAGAAAACCAACATACTCCATCCACGAGGGTTCATCGAAGTACATCTTTTCTTGCTTCGCCTGCTTCCTCAGCCCGTCCATTCTCTCCTCATCGAAGAGGATTTCCTGTATCGAGTCGAACCTGTTATAGATGCAAAGCTTTCTTTTTCCTCCATCATACCTCCCTGCACTCCTCCGGACCAACAGTGTAGCAAGGCGCATGTCCATTTCAACACCCGTCTCTGCTGCGAGGTTCAACACGCTCATGACCTATTGTGGTGGCGTCGGCAAAGCAGCATACCTGCGACCATGGGGCGTCGCTTTCTCTTTCTTGCGCACGGCCTATCTCTTCGAGACATTTAGCTTTTAAACCTTCCCAATTATCTTTTAGGTGCTCCAGCAGCCTCTGCTCGAGGGTCCACCAAAGGCCGAACTCGAGGGCATCGTTAAGTGTTTGTTTGTTGTCGAGACACGTATCGCTGCTTTGCCGCACCGTCACCTTGCCGGGGCTAGGGCACTTGGCGAGGTACTGGGGCGGGGAGGATGGGAAAGTTAAAGCTATCACAACATGCAGATCATGATGCAGACCACACGCGCGCAGTGTATACTCGTCACACAGATCGTCGACACGGAAACCAACCATCGCCGTCACGCCGTACAGCTCAGACACGAGATACCCTGCACGGTACCCCTTCATGCGCAGGTACTGCACCTCCAGCTGCAGCAGACTCGTCTCATTGAACACTTCATTCACTTCAGCCACCTGCAGAGAGTGAATCATGCAAAAAAACAACATACCTCTTCCTCATATTCTATCTCCTCCTCTTCCGGACCTGAACAGTAGTAATCATCGTCATCGTCATCGCTCATATTTACGACTGTTCTCCACCTGTTGTGAGCTTCGTGTGTTTGATGAAAGATTGGTGAATAACTTTTTTTTCTTAAAAGAAACAAAAAAAAAAAAAAAAAGAGATGTCGCCCGCAGTATTTTGCTTTTGCTCTTTCTTACTTTTTCCTTTTTTTGGGTGCCTTGCTGCTCGATGAACTGTCTTCAGAGCTGCTGTCATCTTCGACTGCCTTCTTTTTTGACTTCTTGTTGGCTGGCTTCTTTTTTACTGGCTTTGGTTTCTCCTCCTCTTCTTCCTCCCCCTCATCCTCCTCAACCACATCGTAGTCTCCTTCAACCAAGTGGTCAGTCTTCCACATGTCGTCCTTTGTGGGGTCAGGGAAGGATAACAGCCGTGAGTCGATTCTACTAAACACCGGAGGGTCGCTCCCAGGCTTCGGCAGGTTCAAGGCATGGGTCACTGTTTCCATGCCGTCGGTGGCCTGAGTCTTAATGATCTCCAGTGTGCGTTTCCAATGGTCCGCCATCTGTAGCATCTTGGGCGACCCAATCATGAAGAAGCCGAACCTTGCTCTGCTGCATGCCACGCACATCCTGTTCTCCAGTTTCATGAACGAGGTGAGCTTCGCGGTACGCGTCAACGAGACGATCACAATGTCATTCTCGTCACCTTGGAATCTGTCGACTGTCAACACCTCGATGCTCCCCAGCCCAACGGCTGCCAAGCCGGTAGACAACGCGCGTGCCTGACCAAGATAGGGGGTCAGGACTGTTACCTGTTCGCTTCTGAGCGCCTTCCGCGACACAAGGTACTGCGCTAAGAACGTCACCATTCGAACCTCTTGGCTGTTCATGATACTGCGCCCAACAGAGGACTGCTGTTCTTCTACCTTATGCGACCAGAAGGTAACGGCCGGCAAGTGCGGGAGACCCAGTACCTTCTTGCCCCCGTAGTGCATTGTGCGCGTGGCGAGTGTCTCATAGTCCGTAAGGCTCTTGTAGATGGGACGCACGATGTCCGCAATGGCACGTCTCATCCTGCGCTGTTCCGTCAGCATCACGCAAGGCACTTCACAGTTCTCGATCAGCCTCTGGAACAGAGACGTGTCAAAATGGTTATACCTCGCATAGAGCCGGTTCTCCGTGCTGGGCATCAACTGCTTGTGGTCACCAATCAAGATTATCTGCTTCACGCTGTCAACGAAACAGCTCAAAATCTGACTTTCCAAGATCTCAGCAGCCTCCTCCACCATGAGTACACTGGGCTTCACCGCCCTGAGGATGCTTTGGTTCATGGCAGCACCAGTCGTGGTCAGGCCAATGATGTCAGCGCCCTTTAATGCTGTCAGTCGTGCATCATCAAAGGCGTACTGGTCCAGCACGAGCATGCCATCGAACTCTTTTTTGACGTTTTCGAACTTTTCTGCCAGCTTCTCCCTTGTCTTCGCCACCCAGTAGGCGGCCAGCCTGCATCTGTCGTCGTCGCCCATCGACCACAGGTCCGTGGTGTTCGCGCATGATGGCGGGATGAGGTTACCGGTCTTCAGCATCTCAGGCACCTCGTCGTCACCATCCTCGGGTCTTGTGTGCCTCCTGGCCAGCGACGGCGGCATAACAGGTGCGAAAGACGAGTAAAAAGCACGCTTCGCACGCAGGTTGCGCAAGAAGTCCTGTGATGTGATAATAATCAATGACGCTGTGACACACCTCATCTAGGGAAGTGAACGATTTGCCTTCTAGCTTCATTGTCTGCATGTTCGTTTCTCCCCCATTTCCCGCATTATTTCTACTAACAGCGCGTTCTCTTGCCTCTTGGAACTCTCGTCTGATGTCTTCTGTCAGCGTCTTCTCTTTGAGGAACGCCGTGTCTACCTCATCAGGGTCTAACCCGATGCTCAGGATGTGCTTCCCTAGATTCTGGACATTGTGGAAATCATCGCTGGGCATAACAATGGGCTCATCGGGGAGCCACTCCTTCCACGTGGTGACGAGGTCATCTTCGCCTAAAGCGAACTTATCCAGCTGGCTGCTATCCATGAAGTCCCTGATCATGTCGTTGTCGAGGTCTAGCGTGTCCAACCTCTTCAGCAGTGCCGCAATGCGCTCTGCTTCCTTTCGAAGAGACTTGAGCTTCCCCCTGTGGTCCCCCTTGAGCTTCGTAAGGTTCGAGAGGTTGTAGTGTTGCAGCTTCGACGACTGAGACCTTCCACCAACACGGACCAGCTTCTTTGAATGCCCTTGTCGATCACAGCAGGTTTGGCAGCAATACTTCGACGGTCCAGTACTCTTGCAAGCACACCTCGTGGGGTCGCGCAGGTCACCGCACCACACGCCGCTGTTGATGCAGTCAATCAGGAACTGTGAGTGTGTGTGAAGGTCACGCAGACATACCTCGTCAAGGGAGTGGTTCTTATACGTGAGAACCACAATGGGGCCAGGGTTTTCCACTTCCTCAGGCTCGTTGGCGTCGTCCGGGGCTTGGTACTCATTCTTCAGCTCACCGCTCTGCATTCTAATCCTAAATTCAGCAATGCACTCGACCAGCCTGCACCCAATAAAACTCTTCCCAGTGCCTGGGGGGCCCTGAACAAGCAGCACCGGGCGGTGGGGCAGCCAACGAAGAGCTTTTGCTTGACCGGGCTCATATGTGAACCTGTTCAGCATCCTCCTCACGATATTCTCAAAGGCATCCTTGTAGCAAAGGGGGACGAACCCCGGTAGTCTTTTAACCTCGGCCTTGCACGCTCCCTTCAGCAATGTGTTGTTGAACGGCAACCTTGGTTGCTTGCGGAGATGATCGAGTGCCTCAAGGACGGGCTTGGACCCGTGCAGGAACACCTTGGTCTCGAAGAGGAACGACTCCTATGGGAAAGTACTACAATGCGGCCGCCATACCCTCTGCGAGACACCGTTTGCCTGATTCTCTTTTAAGCACCTGATGAGTTCATGCGGATCGCCTTCCACAACTTCTACAATAGCCAGGCCCGCTGACGCTGTGGAGGCATCGCTGAAAGGCACCGTTGCCCACCACATCTGTTGTTGTTTAGGTTGAGGTCTGCAGCATACCTTTTGTTCAGTGCAGGCTTTCTCCATGTCGGTGGTCCCCAGGATAAGTACTAAAGTACCGCTCTCTAACTGCTGAAGGGGGTTGAAAGAATCCGACCTCATAAACTTCAGTACGATCCATAGCCCTCGGTCTCCTAGTGCCTCTCCAATAACTTCCACACCCGACACCTGAGAAGGCTTCATCAAAGAATACAAGACATACCGCCTGTGTGCTGTACTTATGGTCCTCCACCGCCTTTTCGTCTAAGTTCTCTGTGAGGCCTATTCTCCACCTGACACTCGACACAGCTTCCGCAAATACGTCGCTCTTCAACAGTGAGAAGTGCGTCCCTACATAGTCATCAACATCCTTGAACGGCAGACTCGTGGTAACAGGCTGCGTGTGTAACAATGTGCAAGAGACGCATACCAGGTTTAGATGGTGCATGGGGTTCCGTTCATCGTCGATACCGAAGATGAAGGCCTCGGGTTCTGGGAAGAGGCGTCTGTCCTCGGTCCCCTGCAGTGTGTTTCGCCGACGTGCAACATACCCTACGGATCCTTGCGCACAACCTACGAAGCTGGTCTTGCTGCTGCTCGTTCGGTCTCTGATTTACATAAAAATTCAAACTGTCATACCTGCACTCCGGCAGTGTGGGCCTTGTTGAGTCTCACAAGAAGCCCTACAATGCCGTCGAAGTACGTGTCAGGGATGTCATGCACACTGCCGGTCTTGTAGCAAAACATCCGCAAGTTCTCAGCAAAGACAGCGATGTCCAACCCATGCTGGATGTCCGCACCGTCGGAGGCAAGCTTTGCGACCTCACGAACCAGAAGAGGCAGAGGTGTACTTTGCAGGGACCTGTAGAACTTCGACAGCACAGGCCTGTACCTGGATTCCTGCAAGCCAGGGTATGCACAAAGGTCGACGATGCTAGTGACACAAGCAACCCACGAGGGGCCTGTAGACGACCCAATCGCAGTGGGCTTCTGAGCAAGGAAGTTTAGAAGAGCAATCCAATCAGGTTGACTCACGAGAATCTTTGTGATGATTTTTTCAGGTGAACCGGTGGTCTTGCAGCTGTTACAGAACTCAGCGATGTCGTACGGCGTGAGTTCCCTGTGGATGGCGGGCTTCACTCCTGTGGCACGGTCGCGCCCTCTGAAGTCAGCCCGCCGCCTTTCGATTGTCAACCTCACCTTGTCCTGCAAAGCCATCCTCTTCAGACCGTAGTCTGCCCACTCCATGTGGAACACGGCGTTGCAGTGCCGCTCCGGTACAAAAATCTCACCAGTGCCTCTCTCAGGTTCCAAAGCCACCACAACACCAGACAGCTCTTCGGACGCCCCGAAATCCCTTGCAAAGCCTTGCTTCCGCCTCTGCTGCACCCTTTTTTTCTCTGAAGCATGCACCTGATTCTCATTCTCTTTGATTCTTTTCTTGTGCTCAATGCACGCGATCTTCCTATTTATCTTTATCTTCTCGCTTAGCGACACTTCCACAGGTACTGCCAAGCAGTCATCCACAGTGCCCCATTCTTGCCGCTCCACCTTTTCGAGTAGGCCCATCTCCTCCCATTTGCTGATAACATCGTTCTTCACTTTTTCAACTTCCTCTCCTCCCTCCAACCACAGTGATATAGCAGCTGCCCTCTCCTCTGCGTTCTTTTCGCTGTCATAGTATGATTTTAGCAGAGGGTACGTGATGCAGTTGTCAAGAAACGTGCCGGACGCAGACATAGCGCCTAGCCTGTAATATTATTTGTTTTTGAAGTGTGGTGGAATAGAATAAACTACTGTTGGCAAATAGTTGCCCAGCGAAGGACAGACTCGATGCCATGCTCTGTCGCTGTTGACGTGGTGAGGAAGCACCACCTGTGACCGTCAAGGTACTGGTGTACCTTGTACTTAGAAAGAATGGAAGATGCTTCCAAGGCACCCGTAGCAGGGTACTCTGACGTGCTGGCCTTGCGGGGTTCTAGTGGTTCAGAAACAATAACGCTACTCAAGAGGACCCAGTCCACCGAGTTGGTGGAGCCGTCCAAGTGCCACGCACTCATGTCGTTAGCTGTCGTTTCGGTGTTCGTCACGATGTAGTAGCTGCTCACCACACATGGTTCGTGCAGTTCGAAGATCAAGGGTTGCATCTGATGATCTATCCAGTCGCGTTTACTGTCGTCTAGTACGCTGCACGCTGTTTCCCTGTTGTTCCCATTTGTGTAGACTTTCATCTTTTTCCTGTCAATCTCTCTTCCCTTTTCGTCCTTGAAGACAACAGCGTTCACGCTGCACAATCCGTAGTCATTGCCCACTGCGGTAGGCTGCAGGCGGAGGAACTTCATCGGCCGCGGGGTGTCTTCGCTGCAGTCACACTTAGTCCCTGCTACAAGAAAATAACTATTTCTAAAGCCAGGCATCGCCGAAACCTCTCGCAACAGTGTCCTCCCTAATGTCTGCTCTCTCTCTCCGCGTGCTGTGCCGTCTATCGTCACGATGACTGCTGTGTACCCCGTCTCCGCACGCTCCTGCAATACTGCTCGGCCTTTTTCGAAGCTCGTGAGACTCGAGATAAGGTTCCCATCCACCACCTCAAGCGGTATCTTACCCTTGGCGTCCAGAGCACTCTTTAGTGAGTTCTTCCCACTGCCTTTAATGCCTAGCATTAAAACACGGCTTTCCGTACCGCCCATCCGTGTGTATCTGCATGCTTTCTGATAATACTAAATACATAGCATGACTACTACTAACGAAAGTGTTCGAACTTCTTGGTCATCGTGTCGAATCTAATACATGCTACACAGCGATTCCTGTGCCTGTTTGGGTGCGATGTTGTGCAAAGTGCCGTGCATACCTCGCCCCGCATTTCGCGGCTGGAATGGGTTCGGCGCATGCTCAAGCTGCGGTTGTGTTGCCAAAACAAGTATGCATACCTCGTCTTGCTCGTGAAAGCTGTGGTACTGCTCGTCGCTTTCTTTTGGCATCCGTGTCGGAGGCGGACCAGAGCTTTTCTTCAAGATGAAGAGTGCCGCGCCGACGCAGATTGGGACAAGGATTGAAGGGATAAGCACAGCTGCCCACGGAAAGGAGTCGCTCTTACTGTTGGAAACTACAGGCTTGCCTTCTATGCTACTATCAGAACATACGGCCGCAGCGGCAGTGGCCCTAATAGTACCTAAAGGCGACGGGCACACGCACTGCCAATCGCCTGCGCTGTTCGAGCTGTCGAGGCACGTTTGGCCCTTACTCTCGCAGACGTTCCGTATCGCAGGATCAGCACATTCCCCTACAAAGGAACAGTCCGCTGCTGCTGCGATCTTGCTGCCATTTGCCGGTGGCAAGCAGCTGCAAACCCAGTCGCCCAGAGAATCGGGTGACATATTTGGATCTGTGCATTGCTGTCCTTGGCAAGCAGTATTCCCGTTACATTCATTCAACGTGCAGACAGCAAGCTGCCCTACAACGCTCGTACCTACTGATGGCGGCCTGCAAGCACACATCCAATCAAAAGTACTTTCAGGAGATGTGTCACGATCAATACAAATCTGCCCCTTAGACGCGCACAGTGTATGGTGCAAACATTCATCATAGTAGCACACCGCAGGTGCTCTCTGTACCGAAAGGCCTTTAAGAGGCGCAACACAGTTACATGACCAATCTCCACCAGTGCTGTCCTTGCACTCCTGGTCTTGTGCCTTGCATACAGCATTGCCTGTCTGCGTGCAGCCATTGATGGTACAGGTCGCTACACTGTTTATCTGTTCCCCGACAAAAGGGGCTCTGCAGACACACGTCCACAGGCTCGAAGTCCCTGACTGTACGCAATCCTGGTTGTTAACCGCACAAACATTTGCTGGTCCACACATGTCCCTAGTGCACCTCGCTGGCCCCAGAGATGCAGCACCGATTTCAGGAGTCCTGCACCTACATTCCCAGTTATTGTGCCTGTACACATCGGTATCCACGCAATCCTGGCTTTGTGATTCACATTTATCACGAGTTTCAGAAACGGTGCATTCATTCCACGTGCAGGTGCTCAGGCTGCCGTTGGTATCGGTGCCAGTCGTCGGTGGTAAGCACCTGCATACCCAGCTCCCGAGCGTTGTAAGGTTGGTGTCGATGCACTGCTGTCCGTTGGCTGAACAAAGTGTGACCTTTGTACACTCATCATAAGTGCAGTTTGCAGCACCCCCTGGTGTGGGTACTCCGGCCAGTGGCAAAACGCACTCGCACCCCCAGTCATTGCTTGCAGGGGATGCGTCGTAGCACTTTTGGTCAGCAGGGCAAAGCGACGATGATATGCCACACTCGTCTTGCACACAGTAGGCCCGGCCTCCTGCCTGAGGGGTACCGATGTTGGGGAACTCACAGCTGCAGACATAGTCGGAACGCGATGAAATATTCTTGTTGAGATCGTTGCAGGTCTGGTCAGCTCCGCAAGGTGCGGTGGAACACTCATCATATATACAAGTAGCTGGCCCGCGGTACTCAGAACCTATCTGCGGCGGCGGGCAGGAACACACCCAGTCCTGCAGGCTGAGCGGGTGCTCGTTTGTGTCGTTGCACAACTGCCCTGCGGAGATGCACACGTGGCTATACTGAAGGCACTCATCGATGCCGCATTCTGCAGGCCCTCCTATCTCCGTGCCGCTGTAGGGAGCCGTGCAGTTGCAGAACCAGTCGTCTAGGCTTGAAGAGCTATTATTAGGGTCAGTACAGGTCTGAGCATTCGATTCACATATTACTTTATACTGTTCGCACTCGTCCACCGCACAGGTAGTGTTGCCCCCGACCATCTTGGGCCCCGTGTCGGGGTAGATGCACTCACACCACCAGTCGTTCTCAGAAGACGTGTCATGCGTGTTGGTGTTCGGGTCAAAGCAAGCTTGGCTTGCATTGGTGCAGATGTCACTATAAAGCAGGCATTCATCCAACGTACATATGGCAGGAGCTACCCAGTCCTGACCCACTGCCGGGTAGGTGCAGTTGCATAGCCAGTCATTCAAGCTCTCTGCACTCGTATTCATATCGCGGCATGTTTGGTGATACGCGTGCCCAAAGCCACCGCCTTTCCCACCATAGTTGTAGACAGCAAGCGTGCAGACATTCAACTCACCAGTCAATGTTTGGTTTGCGGTGCACTCGTCAAGCATGCATGTCGAAGGTCCTCGCGTCACCATACCGCCTTGGAGGACAGCAGGGGAGGTGCAGTTGCAAACCCAATCGTCGCGAGATGTAGGGTCGGGGTCAGGGTCAACGCAGTGTTGGTAAGACTTAGAAGAGCACACGGCAGCATTGGTGGGTACAGTGCACTCGTCCAGTATACACCTCGGGACAACACCTAGAGGTACATCTACCTCAGCATAATAGGGGGCAACACAACTGCAGTTCCAGTCATTTGTCGCGTAAGGCGACGTGTTGATATCGATGCATGTGTGCAGAGCCGTGGGGCAAGGGTTCACGAATGCACACTCGTCAAGGATACACTCAGCAGCCTTCGTTCTTGTGTTGCTGGTGTTGACTTCACCAGGGCGTGTGCAGTTGCAGTACCAGTCAAGCAAGCTCTCTGGATCCGGATTGGCATCAATGCACTCCTGTGGACGGAACCCCGAAGCACAGACACGCTGGTTGTGGACATCAGTGCACTCATCGTACATGCAATCAAGAGAGGGTTGTATGAGACCAGGTGTGCCCGTAGCAGGGGACCTACATACACACGTCCAGTCATCCAGCGATGTTACATTCTGGTCTGCATCGTAGCAGTCTTGCCTGCTGTTTGTACACGTAGCACTGCGCAGAACGCACTCATCAAGGTAGCAGGTAGCATCCAGTCCCACTGTAGTTGTGCCGTATTCGGGGTACTCGCAAGAACATGTGTAGTCGTTTAGGTTGTTGATGTTGATGTTCGTGTCGTTGCACAGGTGTGTGCACGTCACGTTGGGGTACTTGCATTCGTCGACGTCGTCATCGATGCTGACAGCACCCCACCTGAGGAGAGCCACCGACATGTAGTGCACGTCTGTTGTTGTGATAGATATGATCTCCACGTAGTACGGGACATCGCCGTCATCGAGAAGGTCATCCACCGCAAGAATAGTGACTGTCTGGAACGTGCTCCAGTTGGCTGCAGTGAAGGTGATTGTCATGGGCCACACTGCCGCCTCGCGGATGTCAGTAGTGTTTAGATCAATCACAACATTGCTCGTCGGCCGCGTCGCTAGTCGGACATACAGTTCGTCGCCTGTGCCTGCCTCGTAGGTCGTGCCCAGTCCCACGGTGCACGACTGGAAGGGCATGGCAGGTACCTCTGTGCACAGAACAATGCCTGCCACGTCGTCGTCCATGGTTGTGACAGCGACGCCAGGTATTGTCATGCCGTCGTAGAGGGCATCGGCACTTACGACCTCTGTCGTGATGGAGGAGAATACAGTGCCGTCTATATCATAATCGTCAGCAGCATGAACGTTCACACTGAAGGTAGACGTCCACCATGAAGGATGGATGGTGAAAGTCACCGTATCGTTTGGCGCTGTGCCAAGCACGGAAACCTGTGCCTCCGAAGGATCTGAAGCAACAAATGTAAATGTGACTGCCGAAACGGGCTCCGTGCGCAGCTTGTACGTAAAGGCAACTTGCGTTCCAGGCTCACTGACAGTCACCGCGGTAGAGCTCAGGATGACGCCGACGACATCATTGTCCATGTTGATAAGCGAGTACGGTGCGCTGGGCAACTTGTTGTGGTAGTTTGGGTCGACAGACTCCGCCAGCTTGAAGCTCGCCGTGTACGCCACATCACCGTCGTCGATGTCGTCATTAACGCCTGTGATGGTGAAGGTGTGCGGCATGTTCCACGTGCTGGGCAGCACCCGTATGTCGGCAGGGTCGACACTGCCCTCTGTGCCGTCGCTGGTCACCATCTCGACAGACACGGCACTGATGGGCTCCGACATCAGCATGAAAGTGACGAAGGCTTTAGTGAGATGCTCAGAAGTCGTGAGCATGGTGGCAGTAGACGGACTAAAGACAAAGCCAGATGTGTCGTCATCGATGTTCACGCAGGGAATAGTGAAGGAGAGCAGCTGTGCGTACTTCGCGTCTGCCGTGATACACGTGCCGACGGTGATGGTGTAGGGTTGGTCGCCGTCGGCGATGTTGTCGTCAACACCACCCACAGTGAGGGTTTGGGGGGTGTTCCAGTTAAGGGTAGTGAACATGAAAAAGTCGACTGACAGAGAAGCTTCAGAGGTGTCGGACACCACGAAGGGGACCTTAACGCCAAGTGTAGGTTGCGTCTCGAGAGCGAAGACGATAGTGGGTCTGGGCCCTGCTGCCTCAGTGGTGGTGACTGTGGTCCCAATGTAGGCAGTGCTGATCCTAGCGGTGTCGTCGTCCATGTTCTTGACATGCACCTCCGCAGAACGCATGTTGTAGACAGCATCCCCACTGACAGAGGGCCCCAGTAAGATATCATACAGCACAGTGTCTTCGTCAATGAGGTCGTCGACACCAGTCACAGTGACTGTCTGCAGGACGTTCCAGTTCGCTGTTGTGAAGGTGACAGACGTGGTGCTGAGGCTCCCCTCCCTGTTGTCCCCGACGGCTATAGGTACCGTAACATCGTTTGTAGGCAGCATGCTGCACCCAATGGTGAAAGTCGCAGTGCTTCCCTCCGTTGTTGAGATGTCAGTGGGGGACACCAAGAGGCTCCCCATCGTGTGCACAGCACACAGAAGCAAACACGCTGCACTCATCCTTGCATGTCTCGCTCCCCTTGAAGGATTTAACAGTGTACAAAGTTGGAAAGAAAGAAGAAATAAAAACACTTGCCCGCGGGCCTACTCTTCTTTTACCAGTACAAAGTACGGTTCCCGAAGACATTCAAGGTTTGCCTCTCGCTCCAATTCCCACATTTTGTACTCATTTCTCTTCGCCATCTTCGGCGGTTTCGCATCAAAGTATTCGGAATTCTGTCGAGAAATGTGGGAATTTGCATTGTTTCGGGTCAGCAACATACCATCATAGGCGAGATACCAACACCACCCTCTCTCCTGTGGTTGTTTTTGGTACCAAGGGGTCCACCGCCCGCAGGGGCGTTAAAATGTTTCTGTTATAGGTTGTCCATTGATAGCATGCAAACATACCTGGTTCCACCACTCCGCAGCCCTCATCGACGTGCGTCGCAACATTTCCTCCCTTTTATTTCTTCCTTTGTTCAAACCTCTACCAAAATTTGAGCTTCCGACTTACGAAAATAAAAACAGATCACTGAATAGAATTGAATAAAATACGTTTTCTTTTTTCTTCTTCTTTTCTTCCTCTCCTCTTCCCCTATTCTTTTCCACGGAACACTGACTTAGGCCCCATTTTGTATTTGCATCGGATGAGACCAAGGAGAGGGGAGACCCTTTTTAATTCCATGTCCACACCCGAACGTTGGAAGGAACTCCCCTCTCTTTTTCTATTTCATTTCTCTCCTCTCTTTCCTTTCTTCCACGTTTCTTTTCCAACCCAAGAGAAACCCTGATCACCGCCGAGGACAGGTCTAGAGAGACGAGGTGAGTTTACCACCGGACCACTCCTTGTCGGGCCTGGGAGTGAAGAACTTGGACATGTACTCAGGAGTAGTCTGCAGGTGATTAGACAGGTAAAGGTAAACATACCTCCTCAAGAGTAGCAGGGTTCCATTTAGGGAGCTTGCACTTGTCGACGAGAAGAGCACGGACGCCTTCATTGAAGTCGCCACTCACGTTCATCATGGCGTAGACGATTCTGGCCTCCATCTGGAAGTTCTCGAACGGGTTCTGCCTCGCACCCCTCAAAAGCTGTTCGTGTGTGGCCCTCAGAGACGTGGGCGACATCCTCATGATGGTTTTCAGTGTCTTCGCCGACCATTCATCGTCGCAGCTCTTCAGCGAGCTCACAATGTCGTCGACGGACCCCAGTGTGAACGTCCTCGCGATCTTGTCCAGGTGCGGCTGGAGCGAGAAGCTGGGCAGTGACCTGATGTCCTCCGCATGCTTCTCAATGATTGTGTCCGCAACGATGTTCATTTTCCCCTTCGTCGCAATCAGCTCGTTCTCCAGCTCGGCGATCTTCTCAGACTTCACATAGTGCGTCCCGACAGCCGCGTGCAACGCGTCAGCGCCCTTCAACCTGTACCCTGTCAGTGCCAGGTACATTCCCAACCCAGCGTATGGCATCCTCGGCAAGAAGATACTCCCACCAACGTCAGGGAAGAGACCAATACCCTGTGGTGTTATTGTTGCCGTTCAGGGTGCATACCGTCTCTGGCATCGCGAAGAGCGTGTTTTCCGTCACAATCCTGTGAGACCCGTGGACCGACCTGTGATGGATAAAACAAAAAAGGAGTACATACAGTCCGACCCCGCCGCCCATGACGATGCCGTCGAGGAAAGCGATGTGAGGCATGGGGTAGGTCTTAATCTTGTAGTTCAGCGCGTACTCTTCCATGAAGAAGTCCCTCCTTAGGGAGCCCTCCGTGTCCTGTGCCACCGCCACGATGTCGCCACCTGCGCAGAAGGCCTTCCCCCCAGCACCCTTGATAATGATGCAACCACCTTCGTCCTGCACCCACTGGTTGTAGTGCTTCTCTAATATTCTCACCATATTCAGATTGAGAGAGTTCAGCGCCTTTGGTCTGTTCAGGGTCACAACTTTTTTGTGCCCGTGCGAGGCAACCAGTACCTCATCAGCAAGCCCTGAGCACATTCTGACACCTGCCTGCCTAAACACTAATGGTGCTACACGACGCATCTTCGTTTGTTCACTGTGGTGATGGTGATGAAAGTAGCATGTTTTTTTCATTTAGGTTATGTGTAAAAGTGTCTAGATGCGTCTAGCTTCGTTTAGTGAAGCCATAGAGATCCCATTGAGCCGCCGGAACCGACGCTCCCTGCGTACCTGCCGTAACCCTGCCCGTTGCAGGTTCCTTGCTCGAACCCTTGCTCCTTCATGCGGGCTGCCTGCTCACCTCCAAACAGGTTGAGCTGCGTGCATCCGAGTCCCTGGAAGGCATCCTTCTTGTAGACTGTGATCGGCTTCGATGAGTCGGCAAGGCCCATTTGTGTTTGTGTAGTTGTTATCCTGGATGGAGTCACGTGCAATGCATGCTTAGTAATGCTTTAAGGCTAGTCCCACCCGTCGCCCCCGTCGAGGCCCATGTCGAAGGCTGCCGACGTTGACGGCTCCGCAAAACCGTTGGCGAAGTCGAAGTCCTCCTCCTCGTGAGGCTGCGTTGTGATAGTCTCACTGCACACGGACGCTAGGCCTGCCATGTTTGGAAGCGGCGGTGGCGGCATCTTTTGTGCGTTGGTGGTCACGGATGCCGCGAAACTGGTGTTGTCGTCATCCCACTCAGCAAGGGGGTCCTCTTGACCTGACTGATTCTTTTTATGTTCCTCAATCTTCCTATGCCGCTCAGACTGCTTCTTAAATCTGTTGTACTTGTCAACGTCAAGCGGCTTGCGGTTCGTCAACGCGTGCTGCACCTTGCTAGGGTTGCTCTGTTCTTCTGTTCTGAACTTCATCTTAATGTCCTTTAGCTCCTTCCCCGGCAGCATGTTGGCAATCAAGGTGAAGTTTGTTCCAAACATCGACAGTGATCTGTAGAACCTGCTGATCTCCTCAGTGCTCCATTTTGCTGACTTCTGTCTTTTCCTGGCAGGCATGTACCCATATGGCTGCGCCCCGCCTATCAGGCCACCAGAAGCCTGGAACGTGTCCTCATCTCGTTTTTCCGTAATCTCGTCTTCTCCTTCCTTATCATCTAATGATTCTTCTAACTTCCGTTTGTCTGCTTTCTGCTTTGTTTTCATGTTACACAAACGGGCATACCTTTTTCCTTGAACCTACTGTCTTGCTGACAATGCTGGCAATATCATGCTCTTTGCTAAGCTCCACATCGCACGGTTCGAGTTGTGCCTCCGGTGGATTGGCAACGTTGAAGTTCATCTCAAAGTCATCCTCTTGGTACTCGCCATCCGCCAAATCATGCTCACGCGGCTGGAACTCATCTAGGTCCCCAGCAGCGTGAAATTCCTCAAACATATTCATCTCCTGGAGAGTTGAGGCATCGATCAAAAAGAAAGGTGTTATAGTCTTCTTTTTGTGTAGCCTAGAGAACAGTGAGCAGGTGGAAACGCAAAGCTTTTAAAGGAGGAGCTGGCTGTTCTCTATAACGTGCCGGCCTAAAAGAAGAAAATGAGAGATAAAAAAAAAAAACAGTGGAAATAATCTAATTCACACGTGGCTTCTTTCCTCGTGTTGAAAACCCGAGCCTCTTTCTCTTCGACCTCGTTGCGATGATGTCGTCCTCGTCATCGGGCTGTTCCTTGATCTTCTTCTTGCACATGCGCAGGATGCTCTGCCCCAGCGCGTCTTCTTCCGACTCCTCCGAAAGCATGTCCCGCAGGCTGCCGGAGGACGCCTCGTCCGTCTCGCAAGTCGTGATGCTGCCCTCACCCACCTGCATTGCCTGGCTGTTATCGCTATCGTACCCGATCTGTCCCCTCCCGCAGCCGACGCAGAGTGGGACCTCGTCCCATTCCAAGGCGCCCCCACAAGTCTCATGAGCTAACATTTTGCACACACTGCAAGCAATCAGCTCGTCGCCCTCCACGAGACGCGCCTTTCCAAGAATTGCCACTTCCTTGTCATAACACACAGAGCATATGGGCCTCCCCAGATTATCGTAGAGTTGTATACTCTCGTCTGCTTCCTTCTTGTCCCCTGTGTCGGTTTGTAATGAAGTCTTTTTCCTTCTTCTGACAATTCTCTATTTGTAGTGTTTCTTTTTGCTGTGCACAACCATACCTTCTTTCTCCATTTCTTCCTCACCGCTTGCACGTCTTTCTGGCCCTCATGGCGCTCGAGGTTAACGTCCATCCTGCCTGTGTGGGTTTAAGTGTTCTAATCTCAAAACATTGTACTACTTAAAAGCAAGTTTGAAAAAACTCGAAACTACCAACATGCTGCAAAGATTCGACAACGACAGTGTGCTTTCCCTTCCCGTGATCCTCACGACAGAGCGTATGTGTTCCTCTATGGTTTTGATAGTGGTGTTCGGAGCAAGGGCTTTGATGACGGACACGACAGACACAAGGTCGTGCTTGTCGCCTTCCACCTTAGCGAGTGCTCCGAGTGAGGTCACAATACTGGTAACAAACGACTTTGCCTTGTCGGTGTATGACCACAAGATGCCTTCCTCTAGATCCTTGAGACCTTCTGTTGTCACACACTTGCCATGTGGAAGGGTTTCTATCAGGGCATCATGTTCTGTCGTGCTCAGCCAGGTCAGTGTCGTGAGGTACTTAAGGGCCTCGCTGTGGAAAGCTTCCGCCTCACAGTCATGATCAATCTGCATCACAGTGTCAAGCACTTTTGTGCTGTACTCCAAGGAAGCGGTGATGACCTCAGCAGACGTGGACTCCGTAAGGATGTCATAGAACGTGCTGAACATGAAATCTTCCTCGTGGTCGGTGCAGGCCAGTGAGATGCTGCACGCTACCTGCAGCGTCTTGGTGTACCCCTTCATAACCCGCGTCATCCACAAAAAGTAGTCTTCATGGATGGGTCTCTCCATCTGCCTGTTCTGTCTGTACTCAATGAACTGCGTGATGAGCTTCTTCATCTCCTCTTCCGAAAGGTTCAACCGCTTCACCTTTCTCGGGAGCGGGTCGTCTGCATTTTCCTCCCACTGAGCCAGCGACACGGCTCGCGACCGCCTTTTGTTCATCCAGTCGGGCACGTTCGACTTCCTTCTCTTGTGCTTTGCATCGTCGAGCTCGATTTTCAACTCCTCCAGCCTCTGCTGCAGATCCTGCACCTCACTTTTAAGGACCTCCTCGGAGTGTGACAAATCGTGCGCCCGCCGTTCCACACGCCGCAATGTCTTCTTCAGTGTCGAGACGTTCTCCTCTGACTCCTCGAGCTGAGCGCGCACCTCAAGCACACACCCCTCTAGCGACGCGGAGACACCCGCCAGTTCCTTGTAGTGCTGCTCTTTTAAATTTCGGATGGTCTCCTCCATTTCTTTGACCTGCTCAGGGATAGCGCCTTTATCTTCCGCGCGGCTGTTCTGGCGTATGAAAAGTCGGGACTTGTCCTGCTCTTTAGGTGGCAGAGGTGAGAAGTTCGCGAGGGGCTCCTGCTGGACGTGCCACCTTATGAAGGACTCAACGGTCAGGATGGGTGTGAGCAGGATGTGGCTGTACTGTCTGAAGTGCTTAGATAGGGCTTCGAGGATGGAGCAAGTGCCTTTGAGCTTCAGCATCCATTGCTCACGTTCGTCTGTGACGCCATCAGCGATGCAGGACAGGCTAGCAGCAAGGCGCTCCATCTCCTCAAGGAGGAGGGGCTTCTCTGTGGTGTCGGGTGCTGTCGGCACCTGATGTTCATGTACGGAGGGTGCAAGTTGCGTCACCTGTCCCAGCCGCTTCCTCACTACTGGCTGCCTTGGGATGATCAGATCTACGTTCAGCCGCCTGTTGTTCTTCCCCTTGCTTGAAGGCCAGTGGGTGATCCTCCTCCTTCTGTCTGGGTACATATTTAAATCCCACTCATTAGCATCCTTACCAAAGTACGCCAGGTGTAGGTCCTGCGCCATACCTGTCCTGCAGTGTCTGTGGAATTGAAAGGAGTTCCCACAAATTAAATAAAAAGGTACTTTCTTGTGTTTTTGTATGTTTTTCTCTCTCTTGTTAAAATCAACTTTTATTCTTTCTTTTCTTTTTTTCTTAGATTATTAAACATGATGATACACAGAGCGTACCTTCAAGCACGGGGCAAGGCAAGCAGGCTGGGGGAAAGAGAGGGGGGTGTACTACTCAATTTTTCTGATAAGGAAACTAAATTCAAATAATAATAAAAAAGGACCCCAGTGACAGTGGTTGCACAGATAAGCGGTTGGGTGAGAAATTACCAACATCCCTCTTGAGTCCAGACAAGCACGATTTATTCTCCTTTTTTTCGCCAAGTTTTGTTTGTGCGCAATGATTACAACCTTCTACCTAATAAGGAGATTATTTGCAACGCAGAGCAGAGTGCCGCCAAGGTTCCTTTTGATAACTATAATAACAAGCGTTTCAGTTCACATAAAAGAACCGTTTGGAAGAAAGGCCGCTTTTGCAAAGACCAGCCTCTCCTGCCTTTTTCTTTCTTCTTTCTTTTTCATTTTTTTTGCATACAAGTCTTTTCAAAAGATTATTAAAACCTGTTTTCCGGGAAACAACCAACAACAACAACAAAAAAAAAAGGGGGGGAAGAAAATACACTATAAAAAAAAAAAGCTTCTTCTTTATTTTCTTTCTCGGGTCGACAAAAAAAAAAGAAAAAAAAAAAACTGTTCATCATGCTTTTTGGGCAATGATGCGAACCCCACCGAGCGACCCCCCAGCGAAGAGCTTGCTGACGACGGTGTAGAAATGGTTCATGTTGCCGAAGATGTTCTCGTTGTGGACACGGGTGTGGCGGTCCTTCGCTTGCACATACGACGCATGCCGAGAGGAAACGAAGTCAGTCCACTCAGACGTGAGGTCGGTCCATTGGATGTTCTTGAACCCAGCACTCTCAAGCGACGCCACGTACTGCTGCCTCGAAGGGAGGACACCCTGCGGGACAGAGACATCGACATCAAGCATGACGGCTTCTTCCTCCGTGAAAGTCGAGCGGGCGAAAAAGTCCTCAATGAAGAGCCATCCATCTGCGTGCAGCATTGTCGCCATGTTCTTGAACACGCTCGGACGAACCTCCATTGGAATGTGCAGGACTGCGAGCCACGAGACTACACCGTCGTTGCCCTTGCCGAGCACGTCGAGGACCTGTTCGTCAGCTGCATTGCCCATGACACACTGTACTTTGTTTGCCATGTCGCACCTTGATGTCAGGGACTCTGCTAGCTCATGGATGTCCTTTTGGATCTCTAGGCATTTTACGACGCAGTTGCTTTTCTCGCTGATAACCCTTGCGGGGCCGCCCAGCCCGCTCCCCACGTCCACCACGCTCTTTCCCTCCCCAAGCTGCATCACGTCAATCACCCTGTCGCACCCCTGCACCCCGCTGTACGAGAGCATCGTTATTTTGTGCACTACCTCAGCCGGAACGGTCCCTACCTTCCTGTCGTACCCTGCGTCTGCAAGCTCCGACTCGATCCTGTCCATGTCTGTGTACAGCTTCATTGTCTTGATATCTTCTGTGACGGTCATGGGTGCCTGGTGTGTGGATGACAGAAATATTACGGAGGGGGAATATGGAAAACGAAAAAAAAACTCTATAAAAATAATATTCGTTTACACGTTTAGAAAACAAAAGGGGGGATGCGTTTCTTTTTTTTCAGAACCTCCAGCTTTCGTGGACATCTGCCCACGAAAAGCGCGACTGCTGGACTTTTGAGTAAATGATGTCGATGCTGACCTGCGCTTGCTTGCACCACGCATAGGCGATGCGGGGGTCTATGTAGTTCCACAAGACGCTGTTCCGTGTCGCGGGCAAGGTACTGTACTGTGTCGTGGGCACTGACGACACCAAGCGTTCAGACATTCTGACCTTGTGTCTGATTTTTGCAACCCTTATCTCCAACCCCTCTTCGGTAGACGGGAAGGCCACCCTTCTAGGCCTTTTTGGAGGCCTTGCCCCAAGCCCTGTTTGCACGACCGGTGGCGGGAGACAACTGGAACCATCACCGTACTCCATATCTATGCCTGTGAGCAAGAATATTAACAAAACGCTGGGTTCTCAAAAAAAAAAAAAAAAAAAACGGTTCTTATAAAAGTTCTTCGTACAAAATAAAAATAAAAATAAAAGAAGCGGGGCGAGGGGGAAAAGGGTTTTAGGATATAAGGGGAACACACTAAACAAAGACGCGAGATGCGGGGGTCAGAACCTCCAGTCGTCGTTGATGTTGATGGCCCAGGGAAACTTCTTCTGTAGAGTCTTCGAGTAGACCTGAGTGATGCCCACATTTTCACGCGAGCACCATGCACTGATGACACGGGGGTCGATGTAATTAGTTTTAGAAGTGGTCAGACTGACTTCCTGTAGATTGTTTGCTTTGCTCGCTGTATTATAAGGCATACCTTTGACTCGTCTTTCATGGACAAGTTCGATTCCTGTTTTGTGATCTGCTGCTTGAGCTTCTCGATCTTCTTTTCCAGAGCATCAATATTAGAGGGGAATGGCTGCTTTGTGGGTTGCTTAGGGGGCTTCTTGTTTTTCTCTTCTTCCGCTTGGATTCTTGCAGCTTCCGTTGCGGTGGCACTACGATATAATTTATTTTTAAAAAAAAGAAATCATTGGGAACATGGCACATACTCACTCAAGTCCATGCGTGAGACAAGGTCCAAGGCAATCAGCGCAAGGGTTGCTTTGTCATCGTCATTGAGGTCGATGTCTTCTTTTTCCTCCTAATGGCGCGTGGAAAGAGAAGAAAAAGTACTCATTCATACTGGCTCAGCAACAGGCAGCACTCTCTTCTTCGATGGCTGGGCAGGCGCCCTCTTCTTTGAGGCTTTTTTCGGTTGCGCCTTCGGTGACGAAGTCCCCCCTGCGGACTTCCTCTTCTTTTTAGGAATCTGCAAAAATAGTTACGTTTATTTTGAATTCTTGCCGTTTTTTTTTTTCTTTTTTTTTTCTCTCTTTTTTTTGTTACCTCATCGCTGTCAGAATCGCTTGAAGAGGAGGAGGACGAGGAAGAGGATGAAGAAGAGGAGGAGGAAGACTCGGACTGTTTTCTCTTCACTGGCGACTTCTTAGGAGATGCTTTTGCTTTCGCGGGAGAACCCGCTTTTTTCACCGGGGAGCCCGCCTTAGGGTCGTAAGGGATGTGCTGTTTTTTTGTTATTTTTCTTTCTCCCCCCCCCCCCCCCCCCCTCTCTTTTTTCTGTTCTTTCCCCTCCTCATTCTTTGCACACCTTGCCATCTTCTCCTTTCACAAAGCACCCGCCATTCCTGGCGAACATTAGCATCTGTGTGTGTGTGTGTGTGTGTGTGTGTGTGTGTGTGAGAGACGTATTTTACATCAGGACATACCAGCCCATTGCCTCTCTTCTCGAGCCTGCTCCCGTTGGCTTTGAATAAACATTGGTACCCGTTAGTGTACTTCACGTTGTACGTGGCCGCCACGCACACCTTCGTCACGACTTCACCGTATTCCGCCTTTTAAGTGTTGAGTTTGGCACCTTCCTCATACCACTAGTTTCTCAACAGCACTCTCAATCTGCCCTTTCTCTTCATCGGTGAGAGCCTGGGCCGGGGCGGGCGTCGTCATCTTTAATCCGTCCCTCGTCCCTGGTGCAGGATGCGATCAGTGCTCTGTCTTAATAATTCTTTGAAAATAACTCTAAGCTACAAGGTTTGTAAGTATATTTGCTAATGCAGAAAAGTGTTTGTCTGAAGGAACGCTGAAGGTGGTGGTTTGCAGTGTGTTCTGTGTAACGCAGAAGGACGACTGCCTTGGGGTGGTTACTGATGAGATAGTGTCGAATGGTAGGGTGATAGTCCCTGTAGGGAGGACAAAGGTGAGCGAGTCAGATGGCTGTGATAACCAGCAGAACGAAGGTGTGGGGTTAGGGTTATGTAAAGTGGCGGGGAACCCTGATTCTAGCAAAGGGCTCACGCGTTCGGGTGAGATGTGCTTTGGAGCAATCGGTGAGACAAGAAGAGGTGAACCGTGTTCCATTGTCTCCTGTCCCATGCTTGAGACCTCTACCTCTGTGTCGCTTTCCATTTCCTCGAAGTCGTCACCTACTTCCAACAGCAGTCTTCGCAGCTTCATCCTCCACACTGCCTTCCCCACCACACTCCTCACCACCTGTTCGTCCTTCACAAGCTCTTTCAAATCGACAACTTCGTCATAACCAGCACGCCGTACTGGGGACACTATCATGCTCAGCCCGTGGCGTGTGAGCCACCTGTCCATTTCCATGTCCTGAGATGGCTCGTTGCAGAAGAGCCAAAGACAATATTTTACAATAGATAGAATATAGCAATCAGTGGTTATGGACGTGGTAGTGCAGTACACCGTACGCCCAGAACCCTTCCCCGGCGTTCTGTGGAAGGGGCGGGATGTTCGCAGGCAGCCGCGGTTGGGCGAATGAAGGCGCAGCCACCGGCTGGGGGGGATGGTGGTGTTGGTGGTAGTGATGATGATGATGATGATGATGGCGTTGGTGGCGTTGCGGCTGTGGTGGGGACGGCGTGGTGTTGAAAGACATTCGCCCGTCGCGCAGAAGTGCTGTGGGCTTTACCTGAGATCCTTCGCTTGATTTCACAACCCCTTGCGAAGTACCTTTCTTGTACCGTCCCACCCCCTGCTCTGCTTCCCATTGCTTGCAAGCATCATTCCACTCATCAGGCGTTGTGTGCACAGGTGTGCCATCTAGGTTCGACTGCACTGCTATTGCATTAGGGTTATTAGGATCTGCCCGTTTCATCTTCTGCACCTTTTCCCAGAACGTGTGCGAAGCATGGAAGGTGATCTCTCCATCACTTCCCTGTACAGTCACGGTGTGGGGGTTGGCCTCTTCCCACTCCTTTACATACCCCCTCATGAATTGCTGGTTCACTTTCAGCTTCTCGTTGCTGTGCGAAGGTGAAACCACAAACAGCGGAGGGGGTTGTGGTGCATCACGCACCGCATCCACAAAGTTACCCCAGAAATCTAGATCTGCGGGGAACGTGAACTTCTTAATCTCGCCATCCATCGTGTTAAAGGTCCCCTTCGTCTCGCGCTCCTTTGCCCGAGATATCCCCTGGGCGCCCACGGGCTTCATGCATGGGACCAGCAATTGGCGCATCTTCACCTGTTGTGAGAATGATATTTGTAAAGTCGTGTGCAGTCAGAAGGAATATCTATGCTGTACATTTGAATCGTAAGAAAGGGTTTGCGGGTTGTTTAGGCTTTACAACCTCGGCTTCGATCGATTGCTCTTCGGAGGCGGGCGCGGACTGCGAGGCTTCACTACCTTCTTCAATACACACAACCTCCTCTTCCTCTTCGTTGTCCTCTTCTTCCTCCTCGGTGGTGTACTCCTCGCTGGCCACGTAAGCAGCTATGGTGTCCCTATTGTCAGTGGGCATTGTCTCCGCCATCAGCTCCAGCCTTGCCCTGACTACCCCATCGCTCTCCTTGTCAGGCGAGAGCCTCCTCACTTTGTAAACCGGTTCCCCGTCTTCCTCTGCCTTTGGCTCTTCGGTGCAGTAGAAGAAAAACCTGCTCCTCACCACACACGCTGTACTCCTCTTAGAGCTTTCAACCTTAACAACCGCTGCTGGCGCCTTGCTGCTAGATGCGGGGCGCTTCTTGTGCACGGTTGAGGGGCCGCTGCTGTTGACCTTGTCCTCGCTTTCCTTTTTCTCTTCTTTCACGTGCTCCTCCATCACTCGCGGCTTCCGCACAAGGTGTCCCAGCAGAGACCCCTGAGCAAGGTTAGGCCCCGTCTTTTTCCTCAGCCTCAGATTCTTGTAGTTCTTCATGTTGCAGTTATATGTGCCGATGTACGGCTGAAGAGTAGTAGGGTCGGTCTCGAAGGAGGCGATCCGGGCAACGAGGGAGGGGTCCCAAGGGGTGCCGATGAGGAGGTGAGGCGGCGTGGGTGGAACAACCACTGGGGGGTGCAGGTGCTCGAGGGTGTTGCCCGAGGGGTCGATGACACACTGGTGGCGGAAGGCGTAGAGCGCATTGCGGTAGCCGGTGAGGTACTCCGCAAGGACGGGGGCAGGGTAGTCCACACTCAGGTGCGCGAGAATCGCTTCGATATCAGGGAACTGAGCACGAAGCTTGAAGGCCTTCTTGATACCAATACCTCTCAAGGAAGGAAGGTAGTCGCAGCCCGCAAGGACACACGCCTCGAGGAATGCGTCAGCATTGAGGTCAGGAGGCACAACGATCGAATGAGCGAGGAGCTGCCCAGTGCCGGTTGCGTCCATTTTGGTGAAGACATTAGCAACACAGTGGGCAACGAGGTCGCTGTCCTCTGTGATGACTACGTCGATGAGGTGCCTGTGCGACAGGTAGGCAAGCTGCGCATCAGCTTCATATGGTGCAAGCACCACCTGCACGTCGTTGTGCCGCAGGACACGGATGACGGTGATGGCAAGCTCGGGGGTCACATCATATGAGTTGGCATAGAGGTCCATCGCCTTCAGCCTGTCACCACTCTCAAGGCACTTCTTTGCTCTCTCCTTGCACTCCGCCCGCTTGGCATGCCGTCCTACATTCGTGCCTTCTTTTAAAGGAAGGTCTGCTCCGTCGAAAACGACAACCGGCACCACCCCCGCATCCGTTAGGATCTGCACCCTGTCTAGGAAGTATTTCAAATACGCCTGTGTTTCCAGCCCCACGCTCAGCTCATAGGCACAGCTGTACACCGCCCTGTGGAGCCACGCATACCCATCGATACCTGCCCGCTTCCCTCGGAACTTGCTTATGTGCACCTCCTCCGTATTCTCTTTGAGTGCTTTTAGCAGCCCACTGATGCCCATGTTTTTTCTTCTTTTTTTCTTGTGCTGAAAACATGTAATTTTCCGTTTCTTGGTAATTTCATTCCGTTTTCTTTTTATAATAATAGAATCAGAGTGAGGTGTGGAAGGAGATGGGGTAGACACAGGAGAAATATGGGAAATATAAAAAAAAAAAGAAGAGGGAGAAATGAAGAGGGGGGGGGGGGGGGGGGGGGTACGGGGCGTGTGAAAGCAAAAGGCGGGGAAACAGGACTGGGGCTGAGACAAAAAAAAAAACTGTAAGGGACAAAGAAAAAAGAAAAAGCGCGCCAGGCGTCAGACAAATGTCCGGGGAGGGGGGGGTCTCTCTACGTTTTCATTCCGGGTTTATTTTCTGTTCAAAAACTGGGGCGCTTCACAAGCCCCCCCTGCCAAGGTGTCTTCCTCATTTAAAAGAAACCCAGAGTTTTGTCAGGCCGACATCTCTTTTCCGTTTTACAGTAATGGGGGAAAATATGGAAGAGAAAAAAATGAAAAATAAAGAATAACAACAACAAAGAAAAGAAAAAAATACTCACAGAAACCTCACCCCCCCCCCCCCCCCCATTTCGCTTCTATTGTCAACAAGAAGCCATTCGCTTTCTCTTGTTTCTCTATTCATTTTAAATAACTTCTTTCTTGATATCTCTTGTGTCTTCTTTTTTTTCCCCTTCTTTTTTAAATAATTTCCCTTCCTACCAAGGTACTTGAAAGGAGAAAGAGAGGAGGGGGGAAAAAAAAGGGGAAAAAAAAAGGGGGGGAACCTAAAACATATCGGGTGTGGGCGGCAGAATAAAAAAAAAAAAAAAAGAAAAGGAAAAGTAAATTTCGCTTCGATACTGATGGCTGGTGGCTGGGTTAGAAAAAAAAAAAAGAAGAAATGACTTTAGTTGCTTCACAAATCGCTAGGCCTGTGAGTCAATTTCAAGAAAAGAAATTCTCTATAGGGCGGGTGGTGACCTTTGGTTTCTTTGTTCCCCTCCACCTATTTATATTCTCTCCCCCCTTTTTTGCGCTTTTTGCTTACTTAAAAGCGATTAAAGCTGTTGTTTCAGTTATGAAACCATATAAAATTTGAAAAACAAAACACAAAATTTGCAAACTAAAGGGGGGGCCTGAATAATTCCCTCCCAAATAATGTGTTTTTTCCCAAATAATTCTTTTTTTTTTTGGGGATTTTTCCACTCCAAATTTCCCAAATAATTCCCAACCCCCTTTCTTTTTTTTTTTTTGGGGACCAGGGTGGGGGGGGTCACATGGTAGTCGTGCAACGGGCTTTTCTCAGTTATGCCTGTGCAGGGTACTAGCCTACCTAACCCATTATGACACCCCTTTTTTGACCAAAAAGTCGATTTTCACCTGGTTTTGGGCACTTACGAGCAATTCCTTTGCATTTTGAACAGGGACCACAGGGTTTGGCACCTGGGTTATTGTGGGGGACTATTTTTCTTAATGCAAGAAGCTAGCTGGTTTGTGATGAACGGTTCAAAATTTCACAGAACCACTTAGTTCAAAGGCGCTTGTGGGTGGCCTGGGTGCTTCTGCGTTGCCGGAAGGGCATGTGCATTCATGTGTTGACAACTTATCCAGTATTTGCTTTGTTTCATGGCCCACAATGTCAATATTCCATTCCTGAGCAAGATCCCAAAGTTGTGTCGTAGCCCACTGGCAGTATTGTGAGGCTGCTTACACAAGTAAGAGTGCTGGCCCAGTGAGCCATGAGGGCAAAAACCCCATTTTCTTCTAGAAGATGAGAAATATATTATAGTGTGACATGATCAGACTGGAACGGCTGCCCTGGGGCATCCTCTGCTCAACCCAGCAGACGTGGGAGGCCCTTCTTCAGAAGGTGCCAGTCGCTTGATCAGTGCCATCGTGCACGCTATATTTTATTAGTACAAATATAACAATCGATTGAAAAGGAAAAGTATGTATTGTGAGGCTGCTTCTCACCATTTTGAGGGGTTAAGGGGGGCTGTGGCATGCCCCAAGCAGCCGAGGTGGGACGTTGATGACTGCAGCAGAGTGCCGAGTCAACGTGGCACTGTGGATAGGGCAAGCACATGAGAAGGGTCATGCAACTGCTCAACACCTTTAGCTATATGCGATCTCACGGCTACCTTCCAGGTAGTTCCGAGGAGGCCATACAGCTAAGGGCACTTAGCAAAGTTTAGACAGTGCAGCACAGAACGTTGTTGCAGGTGTTACAATGGACACTACACCTGATGAGACTCCAGCAGCCTCCCAAGCCCTTGCAGCTTCTCAAGCCCTGACAGTTTCTCAAGCCTCTCAGACCCCAGCAACCTCCCAGCAACCACCTAACGCCAAAACCAGGCGGTTTGTCTGCAACGTTTGTGGGTTCTCCACAGCCTGGGAGAAAAACTGTTAAAATTTCCCTTGGAAAAAAAAAGAGCTTGAAAAAAGTCTTGGCACGATTTGGCATGTTAAGATTTCCGAAGTGCTCTAAGCCCCTCTCCCTGCTTTCCATGTGGCAGGCCCCCCAGCCCAAATAAGTACAACCCAAATAAGTGTATTCCAAATAATTCTTTTTTTTTGGAGCCCTAACACCCCCCCTCCACTGCCCAAATAAAGGGATTATTCAGGGGGCCCCTTTAACTGTTTTTTTTTTTTTTTTTTTTTTCCCTACTACGAAAGTTATTTTCACTATGTGACGAATATAATGGGAGGCGGAAAGTGGAGAGGGGGAACTGGGAACAACACATAATAGTATATTAATTGCCCCCCTTTCTGACCTTTTTAACGAAAATTACCTTTAAAATGTTGAAATGTTTTCGTCATTATATCGTGTTCTTTTTTTTCTTTTTTCTTTCTCAAAAAAAAAAGTGTTTTTTTTTTTTCTTTCCTTTATTTGTTTTGTTATTTATTTTGACACCCTCAAGAAAATTCTCCTCGGGAAGAGGGCGGGGGGGGCGGGGTCATCCATCCACCTTTTAGTGGGCATTATAATTGCGTCACCCTCCCTTTCCTTTTGGGAAAGTACTGAGCATAGAGTATAGTTGCTCTTTTGCACAAAGCCCCTACCTAAACTTTCTCTCTCTCTTTTTTTTTTGTTTCAGTACAACTTGTCTTCCCTCTCTTTCTTCTTTTCTTTTTTCACCTAATTGCCCTCTTTTTTTTTTTTTTGCCCTCCCCTCTCTCTTTTTTTAAACCTTTCCCATCTTTTTCATTGTAGTGGAGGCACATCCCACAGAAGAAGGGGGGGGAAAAAAAAAGAAGATAATATAAAAAAAAGCGGGGCAAAAAAAATAATTAAGAAAAAGAGAGAAAGGGGGGGGGGGGGGGGTGAAGTTTAGCAATTGTCTCTTTTGATGGTTGTTTGAGCGTTTTTTTTTTTCTCTCTCTTTTTGTGAGGTTGTAGCTTTTTTTTTTCAAAAAAGAAGGCCATTGTGAAATGCCCCTCAAGGTTTCAAAGTCCCTCAGAGGTTCACAGCGGGAAAGGGGGGTAAAATCGTGTAATAATTTCGCAAGACTTTTTAGTTGTCTTTGTTCATGCTGCCTTGTATTTACTTTATGAGGAGCTGTGGCAAAAAAAAAAAAAAAAAAAAAAAAAAAAAAAAAAAAAAAAAAATCCTAAAGTGTTCATTCGCAACGGGGAAAAAAAAAAAAAAAAAAAAAAAAAATGTATAATTCACAAGCTACCGCAGTTTAATGAATTTCTTAGAAAAAAAAAAAAAAAAAAAGAGTCGGTTTGATTGTTGATTGTGCACAGCCGGGGGATTAACCTGTATAAGGATAAGCCCAACAATGCCACCACTACTCTTTTTAGCAATAACAATTCATTATCAATATATTGTTTTTCTTTGTTCAAACAAAAAAAAAAGAAGAAAAACAAAACAGTGCCGACATTTCAATTGCTATCACGAATAAAGGGGGGAGGGGGAAAGAAAGACTTCAGAGTCCGATTAAAACGTGATAAGGGGACAGTATGGTACCGAAATTTAAAAAAAAAAAAAAAAAAAAAAAAAAAAAAGGCGGTTTACACTCATTTCCGATGATTGTTAAAAGAAAACAAAAATACATCAAAAGGCCTTTTTTTTTTTTCCTGTGGGGAAGGCCTCGAGAGAATTAAAAAAACTTCCCCCTCTTCTTTTTTTTCTTTATATTTAAAATGTCTTCCTGCATCCTTTCTTTTTTTGTTTTTCTTTGCCCCTCCAAAAGGCAATTCCAGGAGGGGTCGGGGAAAAAAAAAAAAAAAAGGAAAAACGGCGGGAATGGCTTTAAAAAAAAAAAAAAAAAAGGTCCTTGAGAAAAGTGAAACTTTCTTTTTTTTCTTTTTCTTTTTTTTTTTTTTACGAGCATGACTCGCACTTGGGGATCGGGAGTGGAACGGAAAAAAAAAAAAAAGAAAAACACCCAACCCAGAGGGGAAAGGGGAGGGAGAAAAAGAATGTAGACAAACACGTACCGCGGCTACATTACCTGTGCATATTCCCCTTTTGATTCAAATCTCACTCTTTCTCCACTGTTAGTCTAAAAAAGAAAAGAAGGGGAAAAAAAGAAAAAAAAAAAGGGAGAAGGAAAAAAAAAATGCAAACACAAAGTAAAAGCCATCATTGTGCGCAACAAACGATAAAAGGGGGGTATTAAAAAAAAAGAAAAAAAGTAAAAAGAATCTTTAAATAGATATGATGAAACTAGACCCCTCCCCCACCTTCACTCACATCCCTGTGTTTAAGAAGAGGAGGAAAAAAAAAAAAGTAAAGATTTTGCGCATCACATCTCTAAACCCTTTTTGGTACCCCCCCCCCTTCTGTTAGGAGGACACAGAAGATTGATATTTTCAAAACAAAAGACTCTGTTCAAAATTAGATTTTTCCTTTTTGAAACCCTTTCCTAAAAATTCCTTCTATGATTGACCAGACGGGTTATAGAGATGTGGAGGCGTGAATATAAAAAAAAAAAAAAAAAAAAAAAAAAAAAAGAAACAAATCTGGGCTCACACAGCGTTATAATTCAGTACTTTCCGTGTTTTGCCCCGGCAGAAAAAAAATCATTCGCCAGGGGGGGGGAGGGGGGGGTGGGGAGAAAATATTTGGCAACGATCCAGTGCAGTGGTATAAAAATCTTTTTTTTATATCACGTTTCGGTTACAGAATCGCCCGGGGGGGGGGGGGGGCAATATTTCTTTTTTTCTTTTGACAAAAATAACAAAGTATGCCATCTTCTGCAAGTCCGAGATCCTTTTTCGAACTCTTCGATTTTCCCTTTTTTTTTTTTTTCTTTTTTTGCGTCCCAGGGGGATGGGGAATTGAGGCACTTTGGCCAGCGCAGGAATAAAAATGGGCCGCTAGCTTAACCTTCACGGAATGGTGAGAAAATAGGGGAGGTCGTGGGTCCATTTTTTTTTTTTTCTTTTTCGTTTTTTTTTTCCCCCCACTTTCTTTTTTTTTTTCCTTGTTTGCTTGCCACCAGTTTCTTTCGAGGGGAAATAAAGAAGAAAAGAGGAATAGGAGAGAGGTATAACATATGTTTCTACTAAAAAAAAAAAAAAAAAAAAAAAAAGAAGGAGGGAGCGAAAGGAGGGGGTGAAGGGGAAAAAAAAAAAAAAAAAAATCAGGGAGCGAAAAAAAAAACGGGAGAAAAAAAAAGTTTTTTTTTTTCAAAAATCAAAAAAAAAAGTATTACAAGTCGTGGGGAAAGGACTTTGTCCATCAGTTACTGGAAAAAAAAAAAAAAAAAAAAAAAAAAAAAGAAGAAGAAGAAAAGAAACCCCTGCCCAAGGAAGGGAGGGGCCCACAAAAAAAATGACGATAAAATGAATTCTTTTTTTTTTTTTTCGAGTCACCGATTTACTAAAATGTCTTCTCCTCTCCCTATCCCTAACAAACAGCGCATCCACTGCCACAACAAGCGGCACCACGGCCGCTTCGGGGGCTGGCGGTGTTTGGGGACTTTATTTCCCGACGGCGGAGCGACTCAGTGGTAGGCCTCTTGTCGGGAACCCTGGCAATGGGAGAAGTGGTAGTGGTGGGAGTCGTGGGCTCGCTTTCCTTCGGCAGCTTCCCTTCACGGAGTTTGTAAGGGAACCTCACTCCGGAGAAAATCTGCTTGTTGTGAACAGGCAGATCGGAGGCAGAGTGGGAGACGCGCACCTTTTGTAAAAAAAAAAAAAAAAAAAAAAATAGAACAAAAAAAAAAAAAAAAAAAAAAAAAAGCACACCTGGAACCTCAACGGAAAGACTTGGTCGGAATTGATAACCTCGTACCTGCTGATCTGGAGCACCATGTTGCTGAAGATGGCAGTACCGTCATTCTGTACCCGGACCTTGCAGTTGAACAGTTCAGCGTTCGGGCACAGGTGTTGTGCCACCACGTCAACGTTCTCCTCTTCGAGGATCTGACACTCGTTGCCGTTGCTGTCCACCAGCTGTATCACGATCGCAGGGAATGCACACGTTTGGATCCACGTCCGCTCCTCGTCCTGCCCCGCCGTCAGCGGCAGATCCTTCACCTGTGTCGTGCGTTACTTAGCGTTGTGACCATACCTCATCAGTGTAGGTGTAGAAGGACAAATCGTAGTCAGGGTGCATCTTAAACCTAAGGTCCCAAGCAGGGGCGTAGAACTTGTCTTTCAAAGCTCCCTGTGTGAGGATCTCGCCGTCAGGAAGTGTGAGGTGTTCGATGTCAGAGCTGCACAGGGGGCACGCGTAGCGATTTCTTTCATTTTTGTTAGGAACAGTTTAAAAAAAAAAAAAAATGAAAGAAATACCTGAGACGGAGATACTCCAGCAGACACTGGGAATGGAATTTGTGGTTGCAGTTCGTGGTGATGTCGCACTCCTCATCGTCGGTGAGGCAGATGGGGCAGGACCTGTCCTCTGCCTCGTGGGGTGCTACGGTGGCTTGTTCCACCACGGTGGGGTTGTCACGGACGTGGGAGAAGGCTTGCGAAGGGACCCTGAAGCGTTGTTTAATTTTCTGCTTCTTTCTACTAGAACACACCTGGTGAAACCTAGGGCCGGGCTCTCTGGGATGAACCTACCTGCCTCGCCCTGCGACTCTCCAAGGAACTGGGCCTTCTTTGTCTGTTTTTTTTTTTTTTTTTTTCTTTCTTTTTTTCTTTTTTGAAAATAAGAAATGGTTGAAGAGCATACATCATTCACTATACCAGCCCACTTTTTGGTGTTCTTTCTGATCTCGCCTGGTGACCTCACATTGACGAAGACGGAGCCGCCCGAGGTCCTCCGCCTGAGTGGGATGGACACCATGGAGTCGTCCCTGGCGGGCGACGTGGCAAGGCTGCCCCTTCTGTGAGAGGGCTCTGAAGGGTTACGGGGGATGAACGTCAGCGACTGGCTTTGGGGGGAGTTCCTGTTCCTTTTCGCCAGGTCGCGCAACGTGTGGTGGTGTTCGGACTCTTCGTCATCGTGCTCCGAGGCTTCCCCCTCAGTGCACAGCACCGTCGAGCACTTTCTAATCGGCGTGTGATCCATGCTCTCAGAGCAGCACTCATCATTTTCACCCGGCCTCACTGCCTCAGACCCCTTCGCGTCCGACATCGCTATACAAGTGTGAACAAATAAACAAGAATTAACAGAATCAACAAAATGATGAAAGAAGTGTGTGGGGTCCTGTATTGAGGCTTCAACGGGAGTTTTAAACGGGTGGTGGGGGGGGAGGGGGTAAAAAGGACAGGAGGATGGGGGAATGGACACACAACTGAAAGAAAGAAAAAAGGGACAGAATTGAAAATACTAGCTACAGCACAGATCACGGATCATACATAACTGAACTGATCAGTCCTCTTCGCTTAGTCCTCCTCGCTTGATGTTTCGGCATCGTCGCCCGCGTCCATGGTGCCCGACACTGTGGTCTGACGGGGCGCTGCCTTCGTAGGTGCGGGGGTGGTTGTTGATGAGTTTGTTTTGGAAGCATCGCAGGCATCGCACTTTGCAGCAGTTGCCTTGTTGAGGAACGTACACGACCCGCACGCCCACTGTGCTGGTGGTGCGGTCACTGCTTTCTGCTCTTGTGCCTGTGGTTTAGCAGCACCCCCTTTCTCGGTGTCGCACATGGAGCACCTTTTTTCGTAGTTCTCTTGATATGTGCACACAGAACATGTCCAGGGCCGTTTGGGTGCTTCCTTCCCACACATCTCACACGCATTGACAGATGTCTTGTTGGCATACGTGCACCGTGGGCATTTCCACGTATCAGCAGGAACTTCCACGTTTTGCTCTGCAGGAGTCTTCGGCAGCTCCGCCGGTTGCACTTCCTCAGCGTCATCGTCATCAGAATGCACCGAAGAGTATGCGTCCTCTTCTTGTGAGGAAACACCTTGCTGGGCGGGAGCTGCAGCGGGCACCTTCTCAGGTTCACTTTTGTCAGGCCCTTCTTCCGAGGAGCCCTCCGTTGTACTGCTTGTCGTGTCTGATGTTGTCGACGATAGGTCGTCGCACGCCACCATCGACCCCCGCACCACAAGCGCCTTGGGCGATGGCGTCTTCTCACTTTCTTCTTCTTCTTCCTCCTCTTCTTCTTCCTCTTCGTCTTCCTCGTCAGAGGATCTAGGGAGCGTGAATGCATCCATTTCCTCGTCTGCTTCTTGCTCCTCTGTTTTTTTCTGCGTTTCGGCTTCCTTTAACGCCTGCAATCTCCTTTGCTCTCCAACTTCTTCTTTCCTTACCGTCTTCTCTTTCTCCTGATTTACTAGAGACTGTATGGCAGCCCGCTCAGCAACCTCCGCTCTCTGTACACCACAGCTGGAAGAGAAGACCTTTGCGTACATAACACTGACATCAATGGCCGTGGCAGTACCTAACACGCACCACTCGCTGGTGTACATGTCATCTGCGATGCCCTGGAGCTGCCACGGCTTGTGCACGTACGCATCGTCCTTAATCTCCAGATGGCCGGGAACCACGGCCAGACCTTTGATAGGGATGCACGGCAACTGTAGGGGCTTATGATCGTCCATTGGGGTCAGGGAGCACAGTGAAGGGGACAGCAGCACTGTGGTGTGCGGGAGGGTGCTGGGAACGAAACATGTAGTAGTATAGCTGATAGTGGCCGTGAACTGCAACAAGGCTATGAGCTTTGCCCACTTGGCGCTATACGGTGAATTGGGAGTCAGGAAGGCCTCTTGCACTTCGGACAGAATATCTATGCTCACCCTGAAGAGGCCGCTGATGTCCTGGGGCGTAGCACACAACAGAAATCCCACCAAAGCAGACATGGGTGGTGCTGGCGACACTTTGCAGAGGTGCACCGCAAGCTTGCACAACACAGGGCGCACTTTTTCGGAACCTCCAAGGTTCTTTTCAATCTCCTCGAGGACGGTGCAAGTGGACTTATTCCTGTACTGCGTGATCAGCCCCGAGGTGCTGGGTGCTTGGACGGATGTTCTGCTCAGCGCGGGCGGCAGCAACGTGTACTCCCCAACGTCAAGGGGAACGCTGAGTGCTAATGTTATAGACGTCCTGCTTGTGTGCCCCTCGCGAAACAGTGCTGCGATTTCTTTCATTTCGGCAGCACACGTTGCGCCCATTTGCAGTAGCGCGTCGAAGCACACCCCCATGTTCGAGTGCACCATCGACCTCTCTCGCTCTTCAGCCTGTTCAAGCATCTCGACCAAAAGCCCCACTCTACCCATGCTGCCCTTTGAGAAAATATCAGCGAATGCAACATCAGCTTCGTGCAGTAATATGGACCTCTCGTTGTCCTCCTGAATAGCAATAGCACTGCACTGCAGTTTGAAGTTGGCCCCGTCTCGCATCCCAGCCAGTCGCTCTCGTTCGCCATGTTCCTCGCCATGCATCGTCATTGTTAGTTTCATGTGATACGCTTCGATCTTCTGTATTGAGACAGCCCGTGCAAGTTCCCCCACAATGCGGACTCTTCTGATGTCCTCCTCCTCGAATGTCATCTGCCTTGTCATCTGCTGTGCTTGCGTTGCCCACATTACATAGATCCTGTCGTATCCTATGTCGTATGCTCCTTCGCATCTGAACAGGTGTAGCACATTTGCTTTTCTGAGAATCTCATTTCTTGCGATGGCTTCATGTTGTATCACCTTTAAGGAAAGTATTTCGCTGTTGCTGGTGCTCTCTACGACACGCATTCTAGTCCGCTTCATGTCCTCTTGCTGTTCACATGCGAGGAGATGCCTTAATTGGTTCTCTTCATTTTCCAGCTTCAGGCACGCGTTCATTGCGCCCCACAACTGTGTGGTGCGAGCGTGGGCCCTTCTCTCAGCGATGCGAACCCCGCCACGCAAGTACGCCTCCCTTACAGGGACTGACAGCATATAGATGGACAGCCTGCGGCACAGTTCGTCGGTCTGGAGGTTGCGGTGCTGCACAGCATGCTCGACCTGAAGGAGCACCAAGCGGTCGAAGTGCACCCTTTCGACATGTAGGGCATGTGTCGCACACAGTGCATCATGCAGCAAGGCGTGCCTGCGTTGCCACTGCTCGTGCTCTTCCGCAAACCTGCTCTTCTCATTCAGTGCATTCTGTAATGCTACTTGAGACTGCAGCGACGTTTCGTTCGCCTCAACAATTCCAGCTCTGCCAACTTTCTCATCGCGCTCGAGAGTTTCACATGCACTGACCCACTCTTCCTCTGATCGCTCCATCTGCTGTAGCCTCCGCACTGCCCACTCAACGTCGGTCTTCCCTTCTTGAGGGATTTCTGTTTTTGAACACACTGCACTCACAACATCGTCTGTGACCTCTGTAATGATGAACGGCACTGCAGGGCTCACAAGCCTCACGACATCCGTGATCTTGATAGTCGGCGCCTTACACAGGCTGAACTCGATGAGTCCCTCTTCAGGGTTGGGATCGTCTTCGTAATCTTTGCTGCTTATGGGCTTTAGGATGCCTTCAAAAGCTTTAAGGTCAGTCGAGTAGAACATTGGCGGCAGATGTGAAGCATGTCGCCCTTCCAGCTCAAGAAAGGCGTGCCTCGAGCCAAAGCCTTTCCTGTAGACAACGTCTTCCTCGTGTTGTGCGTAGGAGATCAGGAGCATGATGGTTTTGATCCATTGGCGGATTTTGCGTGAAGCAGCACGCTTGTCGTCAGGGGTGCTGGCCTCGACTGCTTCTCTGAGGGACTCCTCGATGTCGACGATGGGAACACTGGTGCACTTGCCGCCCCCAAGCATCTTATTGACGTTCTCTGTAGAGCGACACCGCAGCAGCTGGCACACAAAACCTACCAGCGAGTCGACACACAAGGTGCCCGAAGCTTGCTTGCACAGCCTGATCAACACGGCCCTCACGCATGCATTGGGTGCGGGCACTAAGTTCATCGTAAGTTCATCTACAATGTCACCAGGCTTCGACTTGTAGCAGTGCCACAGCTGTGTCGTGAAGGGGACCACTCTGTCGATGTCGACAGGGTTGAAGTAGAAGTTAGGGTCGAAATCAACCATCAGCGAGGCCATGTTGCCACGCGCCCGTTGCAGCATCCCTTCCTGCGAAACGGTCAGCGGCACAGAGGACCCCAACGGCAAGGCTGGGGCCCTTTGCTTCCACTCGTTTATGACCTTCTGCACACTGCGCAGCGACTGGTCAGCTTTAATCCCTTCCAAAGCTCCTGCTTGTTGCAAGTCGTCGTTCCCTTCAGAGATACCCACCATGACATACCCCTCCATCCATGGCAGGTGGTAGTACTTACCCTCCATGAGGACATCAGTGTCCTGTTGCTTATTGGCAGAGCAGATGCTGGGGAGTGTGAAGTATCCTTTCTCGGAAGAAGTGTAACCACCCATGGCTTCCTGAAGGGAGCACATCCCCTGGAGCAGCACGATGGTTTTGATCCACTTCGCCACGTAGTCCCATGCGGCAGTCACATTCCCTATGTTGGTGGTGATGGTCATCAGCGCAGCTTGTAGGGGTTTAGAGATGCAGGAGGCGGAAGGCTTCGCGATGAGGGAACTATGGTTAGGAGTGGACCAAACGCGGAGGGCGAAGAGGCCAATGTGAGAGGGCTCTCTTTGAGTGGGCTGCGAGGCGAGGGGGAGATGCTCGTCGTATTCCTGCCAAATGCAATCGATGGAGGAGGCAAGGAGGGCGGGACCGACGGAGAGGTTGTCGAGGAGCTCGTGAAACGCGTCACCACGCTTGTTAGCGTAGAGATGCAGGAACCTGGAGACAAGACTTTGCGTTTCGCTGCGTGTGTGGACAATGGGCGAGGGGATGGACGACTGGAAAGCAGGAACACCATCACCCCAGGCCGCTTCTCGAACTGTCTTCAGAGTTTGGAGGGTAAGGGGCTCAACAGATGCAGGTGTGATGGAGATGGGGTCATCCCCGAAGACCTCGTCCTCGACCATGATGGCGTCAGGCTTATCGATGCTTCGCTCGCCCACACTGCTGTTGGTTGTCTCGTCTTTGAGGCTGCTCTCCACTTCCATCATCCCTAAGGAGTAGGTGTCGTCGTAGTCCATGTAAGGCGTCCCGAGCGTTGCAACAGAGAGACCGCTCATCACGTCAGTCCGCGTGTTTACAGATGACGGCAGGCTCCTGACTCGTGTTACCTTAAGCTTGTCGCTTCGCCTTGCGGGCGATACTTTCCTCTCCTTCAGCGCCCGCCTTCGATATCGTGGGGACTTTTCCTTCTCTCTCTTCATACCATCGACAACCCATGGCGGTGGCTCTCCTACAGGCCATCCCTCTCGCATCCCCATACTGCAATGTACTGGAATGGAATTCCCCCTTTTGCAAGAAAAGAAAAAAAAGGTAGAATGAGACAAAAAAAAAAAGAACCGAGGAAATAATAACTCAGAAAACTCATGTAGTGGGGGGGGGAGAAAAAAAACAAACCCATCAAAAAAAAAAAAGAAGTTCGATAAAAACTTTTTCAGTGTGCTCAAGAAAACAAAAAAAAAATCATAGACCGCGTAAGAAGAGAGAAAACTGGATGTTCTTTTTTTGAGAAAAAAAAACAACACAACAAAAAAAAGAAAAAAGAATTAAAGGAGGTCTTTGATAGACTCCAAAAAAATTCGATCTTTTCAAGAAAAAAAAAAAAAAAAGCAGGGTGTTTGTGATCAATTTAAATCACACGCTTAGGTGAGGTCTAGCTACCCCATAAGAAATAAACAGAACAAAAAATAATGGGAGCTCCTCTTTTTTTTCCCCTTCCGTCATCGAAATACGAAGAACATCTCATCGCCATGCACACCAACACTGACATCAGGGGAGGCCCTGGAACACTCCTCTGTGTGTAAAGAAGGCTGTTGTGCTCACAAAGCCTTCGAAGATGTAATACACGTTTAAGGTTTAAGGAGAGTTCTTTTTTTTCTTTTCTCTTCTTTTGCTTAGACTTACATTTCTGAAAAAAGATCTTCAGTGTTCAAAAAAAAAAAGAGAGAAAATTACCGCAAGCACATTGAATAGCAAAACTTTTCTCCCCCCCCCCCCCTCTATTGAATGCACCGATTAAAAAAAAACTATTCTGTTAACTGCATCGTCCAATACTACCTATAGGCGCTCTTGCAACGACCACCACAGCCATCGCCAACGTGCCAAAAAATGGGCTAAACTCGCACACTGGTGTGAGCTTCAAGGGAGCTAAACGTTTCAGACATGGCGTGCCACACCCATAGGCCTCACGACCGGGGAGGGGGACATTTAAAAAAAAAAAAGCGGTGCCGACCCTCGAAAGAGAGCCCCTTTCAACCTTTTACTACACACACAGGAAAACAGGATTCACTGCAGCTAAAAAAGCGTCAAGACGGCCAGAATAAAGTAGTAAAAAAAAAACTCATAGTAAAAGACAATCCCACTCGAGGACAGCCTCTTGTGGTGTGAGTTCCTATCTATTAATGCTCCCCTTCTGGAGCATAGCCTTCGTTCCTATTGTCGCTTTTAAAGCTTTTCGTAGTTTCGACACGCGTTCTTTCTTGTATGTCCCTTTCAACTCTGTAGCTTTTGCGCTGTCTGTCTTGATGCGAAGATCGGCCTCCTGTTAAAGCCTATTGCAGCCTTGCCTCCGATCGCTGTGAGCGACTTGACCCTCTTTGCCCCGTCCGCAGGGAAGGGGCGTCTTATCCGTCTCGTTCTGCACACTGCGTTGGCTCTCTCCACCAACAGCTTGATTCTGCGTGCCTTCCTCTGCATGTTGTAGACTCCCAGTGACTTACCGGTTGTCTCCTCAAAGTCGAGTGCAAGTTCAGCTGCCGAAACCTCCGAGTCGGTGTCGCCCTCCACCCATCGCAGCTTTCCCATCCATTCCAGCAGTGGTTCCCCGAATTGCTCCAGCAGTCCCACCACTGTCCCCAGCTGTGCTGTCGTCGGTACCGGGGTCACTTTGCCTGTCACTTCCCGCTCCCATGGTAGCTTCTTGTTGCCGCCTTCTGCCTGCATCAGCCCTTCGTCCCGCTTTTCCACCACCATTGCCAGGTATCGCTGCAGCTTCTCTAGGTGTTCGAACCCGTTCCCCCTTGGTAGGATGGCATGCAGCTCGAGGCAGAGCGGCCATCCCGTCCTGTCGCGCAGCGGTTCCATCTCCTCCCGTATCAGCTCCTCTCGTGCTGGCGGGCACTCGTACAGCTGGTGGCGTAGCAGTGTTACTGTGTCCGCATGCTTGGTCGGGCAGAGGTCACATTCAAATCCCGACTCGTCTTGTCCTTCATGCGCCGCTGGCTCGTCTTGATCTTCCTCTTCTTCGCTCCGTCCCTCGGACTCGTCGTCCTCATTCGTGGGGGGTACACACTTTGGTCCTGCTTTAGGACTGCTAACGGACTTAGGTAGGGGATCCCTCCCGCAATTACCCTCTTGATACAGAAAGCTAAAAAAAAAAGTGAAAAAAAAAGGGGGGTGTAATATGAAAGATAAAGGAACTGAACCAAAAAAAAAAAAAGGTGGGGAGGCGATCTAGAAAATGAGTGTGAGGGGGAGGAAGAGAAGCAAGATGAGGATATAAAGGTTGAATACGATGGCACAAAGCACTATGGCGGTGGCTAGGAGGAATATTATAATGATGTTGTTGCTGTGGGCTTTCTTCGACATCAAAGCACGGAAGCGCTCTTGACGAGACGGCTCCCTCCTCCGCTCAGGGGAAATTGGAAGGTCTACAAGCCCATCATTGAAAGCGAAGAGAGCTGAGGGGTACTGCGAGGCTGCTTTCAGCAACCCTTGCAATTCATCATCCGTGGCAACACCTACACCCTCTATGCTGATAAGCTTCATGCCGGGTTGTATGCCTGCCTGTTCCCCAAGACTCTTCTCCTCCACCTCTACAGCCACGAACCCACCGACAGAGTGCAGGACCCATGTCACCCCCAGCGTTGCATCCTTCCTCATGATTACTGATATAAGTTGTGGCGCTGCAATTTTCATCTTATTCCGGACCTTCTCTTCTAGATCGTCTGCTTCTCCGACTGTCAGAAGCTTCTTAAAGCCGTACTCTACTGTCCAGTTGTGTGCTTTCAAGAACTGGAGGATGCCAAGGTGTGGAGTGCTTGCTGTGTTGATGGCTTTGTGCACCAAGCCCAATCTCTCGTCGTTCGTGCAGTCTTTAAGGGCCACGCGGGTCCGTAGTGAGGCAACAAGCAACGGGATGTTGTGCAGCCCATGCGGCTCCTTCTCGACTCCATCGTCTTCGTCAATGTCTATCGAGATCGACTCCGCCTCCAGTGCCGTCATGTGCTCGCTGGACGTATGACTCACTGAACGCCCTGTCAGACCTTCTCTTTCGAAATTCGTTCTTTTGTTCCACAAGTGCCCTGTAGGCACCCGTGTCACAGGCAGGATCTCACTGTCCGGTGTGTCCGTCTTCACGCTCTCGGGCTTCTTCAGCGGGTTCTTCAGTAATTGGATCTGTCAGTGCATGTAGTTTGTTAAGAATATAGCATACCTCGGCAGCTCGCTCCCTTTCTGGAAGCCAGTTCGGCGTCAGCCCGGCAGTCACGGTGTTGGCACGCCCTCTGCGTGTGCTTGCTGGTACAATCTGTTGGTGGTAATAAACAGTGCGTCGGGTCTTGGGTATACCTCAGTCATGGTGGGCGATGGTGCTGCCATCGGTGCTGCGGCCTCTCCGTCGTGTGACTTCGGGGTACCACAGCTTTGTTGTTGGTTTGGTTCCATCTTGCATTGGCATACCTTGGCTGGATAGTTAGCCCATGCCCCTGTTCCATGCACATTGCAGCAGCCAGAATGGGGTTTTTCACCGCAGCAGACCCTCTGCGGTCCTTTGCCACGTCTTTCGTCGTCAAGTCTGCCATCACCTCCTTCGTCAAGGCCATGCGGAACACTATGACCGCGGCAGTGATGAGGGATGCACAGAATGGGTCGCAGGGCAGAGGAGGGAGGCACAAGGGCATCTGCATCGAGGGTGAAGCGGGTTGCGTTCCAGGCACGGGGCGCTCACCATCTTGGCACAGAAGTTGCAAGTTCCGGATCTCCGGCTTGTTGAACGATCCGGACTGTGGGACGGTTGGAGACCGGAATCTCGGACTCGTCCACTCGTTAGCTTTGGCACGTGCCTTTGACAGGGAGAACACCTTGTGGTATGGGTCCTCAGCTGCGGAGGGGCTTAAAACACCGGGAGAGTGCAGTGGAGTTCCATCAGCAAAAAATGCGTTAGATGAATGGTGCACAGTCGCGAAGCTGCCGGAGCTTTTGTCTTCCAGCCGCACATGAGGGCTCGATATCTGCGCTGCCTGCAGCGGTGACCTGGCACTGCCACACACTGGCGAGTGCGAGGCGTTACCCAAGTCAATGCAAGGCAGCTCCACACCGCGTCTCTCGATCAGGTTTTTGCTCTGTAGTGCTGGATGAAAGAAGCACCGCATACCTCGTCTAGGTCCATGAGCTCTTCGATTTTTGGAGCGGGGCGGGTGGCGGCCTGTGGTAGTGGGCAGTGCGTTGTGTTATATACCACAGTAGTTGGTGGCTCTGAGGGTGTGCGTTCTATGGGTTTGGCAGAACGTAAGTAGTTGTCGATGAAGCCAAAGCCAATCCTCTTAGAGAACTTGCAGTTCTCAGCTCCTTCGTATCCAAACACCAGTATCTCAGAGCTCTCTCTTTCTATCGTGCTCACCTCACATCTGTGCCAGTCGCCACTCTTTCTTTTCACCTCCACTTCGGTGCCTTCCGTGTACATGAGAAACATGAATGTGATGCGATTGTCTTCATTGATGCATTTGTTGAGGAGTTCACTCGTAGCCGGCATGTCGTTGACCCGAATGATGGTCCACCCTGTCAAATTGCCCATTCCACTGATGTCCGCAGGTGACCCCATCTCGACAGACTCCACATTGAGGCTGTAATTGTACTTCAATCCCAGCTTGTCTGTCCAGTCACATGTGATTTCCTGCATGCACGACTGGTCAGACATCTTCTGAGGTCGCTGCCGTTCCCGTGGCCGCTTCTCGTCATTGGTCTGCCCTGGGCTGGCGATGGACGCTGACGGGCTACCAAACACAGTGGACGGTGTCTTCGTCTTCATCTCAACAGCCTCACTCTCTTTCTCCTTCTCTCCCTTTTCTGTATTCTCTTTTTCCTTTTCTTTCTCTTTTTCCCTATTTTTTTGCTTATCCTTCTCCTTGTCTTTTTCATCTGTTCCCTCCTTCCGGAAGCTATAAGTAGGTATCAGCTTTCTGTATAATGGGTTCTTTGGGTCATCGACATGCGCACTGTCCACACTTTTGCGCTTTCCAGGCGAAGCACGGCTTGACCTCCCAGGCGACATCTTTCCAGGGGTACCCAAGCCATCTTTCCACCTAAACTTTTTCCTCTTTGACGGCGACTGCAGCTCGTCAGGCATCTCTTTCGCTTTGACGGCGTCCTCGCTGAGCCTAATGTAATCCGTGTCGAGGAGGTCTTTGGCCTGCGGTCTCTTGGAGGCATCCTTTTGAAGACACATGTGCAGGAACTCCTTGGCCTTGCTGGAGAACCCCAGCGAGTCGGGGAACGAAACAGGCTCATCACAGTTGGCGATGGACTGCACGACCACCTCGTCGGACTCGTCGATCCATCGAAAAGGGGGCTTCGCGGTGAGCATCTCAACGATGGTGCAACCTAAGCTCCAGATGTCTTGACATGCAAGGACGGGCGCGCTGGTGCCTTGGATGAGGACCTCGGGGGGCATCCACAGAGCCGTTCCGCCTAGCTTCTGGGGCTCTTTGGAAGTCATGTTGGCCAGCTGTACTGCAGCACCAAAATCAGCGAGTCTGATATCACCCTCACCATGGAGGAGGATGTTCGCTGCCTTGATGTCCCTGTGCACCACGTTGTGCGCGTGCAGATACACCAGTCCGTTGATGATCTGCCTTGTGAAGATGCTGCACAGCTCGTCAGGGAAGGTGCCCCCGAAGGAGTCGAGGACGTCCTTCAAGCTCCCACCAGGAACGTACTCCATGTAGATGTCGACGTAGCCAGGGCCGACCTCCATCCCCATGTAGTGCACGATGCATGGGTGGTTCAGCTTGCGCATGAGGTGGATTTCGTTTTTGAGTTGTTTAATTGCTTCGGACTCGCCGCTCATGTCGTAGTTGTGTTTCACGTGTTTTACGGCAAGAAACTCACCCGACTGCTGGTCCAGAGCCATGTATACCTCTCCGAACCCACCTTGCCCGAGCTTCTTTCCCTTTTTGATGCACCTTTCTGTTCGCTGCCTGCCAAGCTTGGGGGATCCTGACTGTTTCTCAATCTCCGTAAACCTATCGCCACTAGAGTTAAGAGGGCTGTCAGTGATGACATCAGTGTGGCGTGGTGTGGCGGTAACCTCAGTGGATACCGATCTCGACGGCTCTGCTGGTTTGGGAAGGGGGGCGGCTGGGGGGCCCAGAGCCGTGTTGCTAGGGTAGTCTTCTGTTATCCTCGGGCAGGCACTTCCCATGCTAGACAGCCCGTCGCCAACCTTTCTCTGCATTGCTCGATCTTTCTTCTCGTCTTCCACCTCGTCATCCGACAACGTGGCAGCCACCGGGTCCACGTGTGTCTCCACCTTCCCCTTTACATCGTCAGCGTGGCTTGCGCTATTCATGCGGCCATTCTTTTTTCCCTTTTTTTTTTTTTTCCTCTCTGTCAACGGGGAGTTTATACCTACCTAGCTAGCTGCCACGACGACGCGAAAACTACGAGAAAAAGAAATGAGTATCAGAAACATAAAAAAGGAGAGAAAACAAAAACAAAAAACACAGTAAAATAGCGGGGGGGGGGAGAAAAAAGAAAACTTGATCGGAAAAAGCTTAGTACACGGTTCATGACTCACGGCTTATATACATGGTTTAGAGGGAAGGGGATCTAAGGCTGCTCAAAGGGGGTGAGGTCTGTCGAGCAATCGGTGGGCCGGAGCGTCGACGTGGCAATTGTGTGGAGGAGGGCGTGGTACGCGGGCCTGCGGGGGGAGTCCGTGGGGGTGTCGCGCATCTCTCGAGCAAGAATCTCCGTCAGAACAGACACATCCCCTCTGTAGAGGACAGAGGTAGGGTTCACAGCTTCTATTTTCAACATCATCTGCGCGAAGCTAACATCGACAAGGTCATCGTCGACACCATTACTGAAGGCACCCCTGTTGATAAGGGAGATAAACCCAGTACCGAACTTATTAGCGTGCCGGTGCTCCTGTATAGTCTTGTACATGGTCTTGGTGGTGGAGAAGGTCTGCAGGAAGACAAGGATGTGCACTGCGTGGTGGACCGTCTCCTCACAAGAATCGTTCAAAACATCCAGAAGCACTGTGTGTTGTTTCCCCCCCCCCCCCCCCCCCCCATGTACAACATACCACTTACCGTCTCCTCTATGTACCGTTCAGTATTGTCAGAGACGTGCTCAGAGGTGTCTTCTGTGTGATGAAAAAGATGGGTCAAGACGTAGATAGAAAGGTGGAGGAGATTGTCTACAGATTCAAGAAGGTGGTCGGACATAGCGTCCCGTGCACGGGACCGCAGATGCATGGTTGGAAGGATGGACCCTGTGATGACCAAGTCAAGTACAGCCGGTGGTGGAGCGACTTTGTTAGTAACACAAAATGTTGACACTGCCCCAGCCAGCCTTGCTACCAAGGCTGGGATCTCAAAGGGGTCCTCCGCCACGATAGCGCCTAGCCCTGCCTCCTGTTGAAGCCGCATGGCAATCTCAGCTGCGTCAACAAGCACCCTGCAGTCGTGCAGCCCGAGGCACCTCTGCATCCAGCGGACATACAGGTTTCCTCTCCTCACGTTCTTGTCCATCATCTCACACAATTCCTCCATTTCTTCAATGAATTTCTCCCTGCAGTGATTCGACAGCCTGAAGTCTGCTCCATCCCTCCCAGACATCCCCAACGGGCTCCACACCGCTGTGTCCGATCTTTCCTCGCTCATGTGTCAAAGGCCTGTTTTTCTCTTCTTTTTTCGTTACTCTGTTCAGTTTGTTGTCATGGGGAAAAAAAAAAAAAAAATAGAAAAAACGGCACTTTTATTCTTTTTTTTTTCTTTTGTTTTTTTTTTTTCCCTTAGCGGGGTGGGGGAGTGAGGAATGTGGGAATTATTTCTTTTCTTTCTTCCTTTTGTTGTCGTGGTGGAATAAAGGGAGCATTTAGTCTTCTTTTCTTTTCTCCTTTCAAAATCTCGTTCTCGGTTCCTTAAGATAATTGTTAAAGCCGTCAAAACAGCGGGGGGGAGGGGTCTTTCCCAAATCTGAAAAAAAAAAATCTATATAAAAAAAAAACCTTCTTATCAGAGAGTTAACAAACGACACACTAGTAAAGTACAATAATTGAGTACTAGACCTGGCTGTGTTGAAGTTCGTTGTTTTTTTTTTTTTTTTTTTCTTTTTTTTTTTCCCTTCTTTTTTTTTAATTCGAAGTTAATCGTGTATCCACACGACAGTGCACACATATGACAAAAAAAAAAAAAGAAGACACCCTCCCTCTGCTTTGTGTTCTGTATTCTTGCTTTTTGTTCGGGCAAAGTGTAACGGTGGTGAGAGGGGCGGGGTGGGGGAGGGCCTTTAAGGGTTAAGAGACAACAAAAAAAAATGCAAAACCCATGACCGAACGCTCCTTTATCCTTCTCTTTTGTTCGCTACACTGCATAATAGCTTATCGCAAACAAAAGAACTCCAAACCACGACTTGTCCTTCGTTGATGCACATTTCTGTTCGCGGGAATCCCACTGTTCCCAAAGAAGTCCTTGCTAATGTACTTAAGTCCCTCTGTGTGCGAAGGTGGGGGAAGGGGGGTGAAAAAATTATTATGTTATTATTATGAAGTTCCTTGGATTTTGCTTATTTTTGGGGGGGTAAAAAAAAAATAGGGGGAAATTAAATTATATTCTCATTTTTTTTTTTCTCTTCTTCTTTTTTTAAAAAAAAAAGATTCACCTCTAAGCCGACTCTTCAGGGGCGGGCTTCTCAACTGATTTCGGGGAGTTGGCAGCAAGTCCGGCGAGGACCTTGGTGAGCATAGCACAGACGAAATGTGCCGTCGCGCAGATAACGAAATCGGCCTGGACTGTCACGTTGCCCTGTTTTTTTTTCTTTTTTTTTCCCATCCCACCCTCCTCCCTACACACCTGGTTAAACAGCACAATACAGACAATGAAGTTTAGAGGAATTCTGAAGATGTTCATAACAGTGGCACGGCCTTCCTCAGGGAGGTACCTCGACCTCATCGTCATGATGCTGGGCCAGAAGATACCGACGCAGCCCTCGAACACGCAGAAGCACAGCATGATGATGAGAGGGTTACGGGTCATGATGGTCCCCGCCATGCAAAGCCCCGCAACAGCGAAGACGTACGGCATGTACGACTCAGGCTGCGCGTTCGCCGAAAGAGATTTGAAAACAGTAGCGCCGATGCTGCAGGAAATCATGAACGAGGCGAAAACGAAGCCGTGCGGCACAGCATAACCCATGTCGTCCAAGATGGGAGTCCACACAAACACAAAGGTGTACATCGCACCCTCGAAGAGGGACTGTATCAAACCCAGCAACAACACCTATAATTTTCTTTTTTTTTCCTTTTTCTTTTTTGTGTATACCTTGTTGTCGCTCCTGATGGATTCCCAAGCACGCTTGAGGCCCTGGGATTGGGTCGCAGCGCTGTCACCGTAGTTCTCTGTCCAAGTGAAGCTGTGTAAAAGTAAGATATTTAAAGTCGTGCCATTGCTATGCATACCTGATGAAGAGGGTTCCGATAACCAAGCAGCACAGTGAGAGGTCAAATGGTGCAACAGGGTGGCCGTCATACACCTTCACCGCGCCCTGGGCGGCAAACCCGCAAACGATCGCCACAAGCCCGTTCCCTGCAATCATCATAGAGAAGGTGTTCCCCAACCACTCGGGGTCGAACCCCCTGCTGTTGTGCTCGCTCACCATCCAGGACTCGAACGCGGACCACAGGATGCTGGTGCTGAACCCACCGAGAAGCCTCCCCGCCATCAGAATGTAGTAATTGTTGAAATGCTTCGAGATACAGCTTTTTTTTTTCTTCTTTTTTTTTAAATTTACCGCCATACCATAGAGCGTAAGCCACACCGTACACCTGGCAATTGAGACGTCGGCCGTACTTATCAGCGAGCGTTCTGTCAAAAGGGAGTTTTGGAGAATGGGAGCATACCCAGCGAAGGTCCCAAATATCATTGAAGACCCAAACCCTGCGATGAAGAGCTGCGCGTTTTGTTCGTGCGTGAACCCGTAGTACTTGTACAGCGCGTAGACGGTGGGCCCCTGCAGCCAGTCTGCCGCCATCATCACCAGGTAGCACAGCACGAAGCCATTCTGGAAGGTCGTGAACTTCGAGTTAGATGTCACCGCCTGCGACTCCTTCGGCTGCGAAAGCCTGAGGATAATGAACACCACGCTGAGCCCTCCCAGCAGGGTCGTGTACATCTCGGCTCCTGATAGCTCGAACATTTCCTTTTCCTTGTTTTCCTGGATAAGAAAGTTAAGAACCCGATACCTCTTCTTCAGTGCAAAAACAATAAATACAAATACACGTACAAGATGTACAAGCGTCATCGCTCTCCGTGTCTAATCCCACGCAAGCAGCCTTGTGGTGTTGTGGTACGGCACCACCGGCCTCCTCGGTGACCCAGTGATGGACACGCGCTTGGCTGGCGATACGCTCCGCTCAGCAGGACGGTATGAGGACTTGAACTGCGGGGGTGGGTTGTTCGCAGCCTCCAATCCGGAGAGATACCGCTTGGAACCTCCTGCCATCGGCTGGAATGAAGGTTTGTGCCCTGCGGACTTCAGGTTAGGGTTGGGTACAGGCACACTGTTGCGCTCCTTCATCAATTTTGCAATCGACTGCTGCCTTTCCTTTGTGGTCACAAGATCCGGAGGGGAGATGATGCTGTATGCTGTTGACGGTCTCGTAGGGGACCTGCCCTTCCTGTTCCTCGGGGAGTCGATGGCACTAGCTGGCATCTGCTCCACGAACCTCCGCTCGAAGCCGTGTCGTGTCTCAGTCGGTGGGATCTGCACACTAAGATCTTCCTTTACTGAGCCTTTCCTCCCTGAATGCCTGTTGCTGTCCTTGTCATGCGACAAGGATCCATAGTGAGCCCCCATGGAACTCGGTTTCATTGGCGAGTTAGACCGGTTCTTCCCTCGCCTTTCCTCGAGGTTGGTAGTTGGCGCACACGCGGCGTACTTCAGCGAACTTTCGTACTTCCTTGAGCCCGTGGCGATCCCCACGCGTGCCGTCGTCGAGCGCTTCTCAGGTGACGGCCTCCTGCCGAACCTCACCTCTTCGTGCTTCCCACACACTGAACCTGCAGTCGGCTTCAGACTGCTGCTGTTCCTCATCGTGCTAGTCTGCTTCACATTATGCTTAATGTCCGACTCCCAACTGAGCGTGCCTATCATCCGCGACTCGTGGTGCGCCACCGTTCTCATCCCTTTCTTCGCGTCGCCTCCTGTTGATACACCATTCGGGTCCGACCCGGCTATTGTGCCTGCACGGTGCACCTGTGCTCTACGCTTCGTGGGCGACAATGGCATCTCCTGCTTGGGTAGTGCTTGGAATATCGATGGCAAAAACTACTACTAAAAATCCTCATTACTACCCTTGGTGCGAGCAAATCAGGAGGTTTACCAATTATCGATGCGATCTAATATTGTTTAAAGTGTCTGATGTCGCCCCAGCTTTCGAGTGCATCATCGTGCGGCGCTGTGAGGACCTGTTGGTGTTGGTGAGGACTGGGGTGCAATACCTCTTTGATGCTCCCATCGCCGCCACAGAGGGACATAACCTGCTTTCTGTGGTCATAGTGAGGCCACTCTTCTGTTGTGGGTGATACTACATGTGATGCATCATACCTGCTGAAACGCCATCTTTAGCAATGGAGGTCCATGTCTCTTGAAGGAGGCGGGCGGAGTTGTCAGCCACGCTACACGCTCCTACGAGGGGCGATAGGCCGTGATGCATCCCAAAGAGAAGAGGCAACTCGGAACCATGCGTTGCCCCGAAGGAGACAAATGGCAGCACTCTGTCGTACCTGTAGACGTGCGCCTTCCCACCACCTTCACAGTGCGCTTCGGCCATACGGTGCGCAGGCAGCCTGAACACCCAATCTGTGGCCACAGCGTTATACATCTTATGCCCGTCGTACCCAGCAAATGTCTCCGCATACTTGCTTCGCTCGTATGCATCGCTGATTGTGATCGACCTCTCCCCGCACCCATGCTGGCGGAGCCATGTCTCGATTCTTTTCGGCACATCTTGATTGAAGTTTTCCTTTCTATGAGGCGCCATGAACAGAGTGTACTCGTGTAAGTTGGTTCCCAGCACAAGCTCGATGTCCTTCGCAGTGCCCTTTGAGATGCTCCTCAAGGGGTGCTCCACAAGCACGTTGCCGTCCATGTGCGGGACGAGGATCATCGTTTCATCTTGCAAGAGTTCCCTGTACTCCTTGAAGTGACCACGCACCAGGCAGGACTGTGCTTTTTGCAACAGCTCATAAGGGGTGGTCGAGAGATCTTCGACGCTGGTTCCTTCAGGGAGGAAAGAAAGGAACCTTCGGTAGATGAGGTCACTCTTCTCCTTTGAGAGCACGTTGTGCGAAGCACCAGACATGCAGATGGCTCGGCGGAACATAGGAACGCCTTCTTTCTTCCTCAGAGGCGAGGACATGATGTTGGCGACTGTCATAGCGCCTGCCGACTCTCCAAACAGTGTGACGTTGGTAGGGTCGCCGCCCAGCGATGCGATGTTTTCCTGCACCCATTCCAATGCAGCAAGCACATCGCGTAGACCTCTGTTGTTGTCCCCACCAGGGACACGTAAGTTGCCCAACACACCGAGTCTGTAGTTTAGCGTAACGAGAATCACGCCATTCTTCACTTTCGCGTCGCCATCGTAGATAGGCGGGCCGCCGCTGCCCACCAAAAATGCCCCGCCATGCACGAACACCATCACGGGTGCTTTCCCGTCAAGCTTCTGAGCGTTGCACCATACATTCAGGCACAGTGAATCCTCGCTCCCTTGGTACAGCCAGGTGTTGGGCCTCAGCTTCAGCATCGCCATCCTGAAGAAGGCTTCGAATGCAATCGCTGTCGTCGACGTGAACTTCGAGCAGCTCGCATTCACTGCTTGCGGGCAGCAGTCGGAGAATCTTAGACAGTCCTTCACCCCTTCCCACTTTGGTAACTTCCTCGGTGATTTCCACCTGTACTGCCCTGTGAATGGCTGTGCATAAGGGATGCCCTTCAGTACTAGCGTGTCGCCATTGACTTCAGCCTTCACGCTGCCGCACGGCAGGTCCACGACCTTCTTCTTCCTGGGGAGGACAAGCCGCACTAAGCACCCGAGTTCATGGAAAAAGAACCGCCACACGGTTGCAATGATCCGAATAAGAATGCTCATCTTGAGTACCTGTGGGTGATGGGGACGATCAACAACGCTATCTTTGCAATACTGCAACTCCTTTACTCTTTGTGTTAGTCATCGATACACAGCGAGATCATAATCTCTGTCGTGCGTGATGGGCGCAATAATGGAAGTGTATGCAATTGCATGTGGACACTATTCTACGCTGGTAAGGTAAGCGAAGAGAGACTCGCCAACGTAGCCGAGGAGCAGTCTGTCCGCTTCGTAGATGGATTTAATGGTTCTGATGTTTCCAGCTATGGTCTCAGTGTCAACACCGTAATGGTAAACCTGTTCCGCAACGTTGGCAGAAGCGTCGAAGGATCGCCGCTGTCTGTTCGTGAGGCCCTGGTTCCCGACTATGTCATACACGACCTGTGTGGCTAAGCACTCAGCACTCTAGCATACCTGAGAGTCCTCGTCTTCGTTCTCTATCTTCCCCACGAAGTCGTACACCATCTGATCCATCCCGCACACTGTCGTTTGAGGCAAGTAATGCGCTGTCTGGTATGTGATGTCTACCGTTCCCTTACGCTGCTTCAGCTTCTCGAGCATCAGAACGTATTGCCTGAAATTCACCCCTTCCAGCTTCTGCCTCCTGGCATTAACCCCCATTAAGAGACGCACCCACGTACGACACTCTGCAGGCGAGCGTCTTTTGTGGCAGTCATAGATTCGGTCGTGGAACGTCGCCAACACGCGGGTGAAGGGGTCTCGTACGTAGGTAAACTACGGTGATGTTGTATTCCGATCAAGATGCATACCTTGAAGTACCCGCCTGCGTTGAGGGCAGTCTGGATCTGTGTGTCTTTCATGTACCTGCCTGACTCGATCCTGGGGCCGTTGAGCTCTCCTGAAGAGTCATTAGACTTTAGGTCGGTGTTCCAAGCGTTCGCAGCCTTCAGCATCCATGACTTGTTGATGGTGTACCCTGCCTTGGGTATGCCGCAATACATGATCTTCAGGTCGTGATCGAAGACCAGCTGCTGGATGATGCCGCGCTTGCGCATGCTGCCGACCTGGTTCAAGCTCAGGTCGTTTCTGAACCATCCCCCATCCATCCCAACCACTGTGGCGATGTGTGCGTCTACTGAGAGCGTGCTGTACAGCACTCCTCTGGGCTCCTTCTTCATGCTTCCCGCGCATGCAGGGACTGTTGTGTTCGGGATCGCTGACCCCTTCTGCCCTTTCAGCGACCTCATGAATATATGCATCCCCTCGGTGTTCGCCCATGACTGACAGATCGTCATGCTCAGCTGCTCGTTGGTGGCGTCTGGGTAGTCTTCCGAAGGGTCGATCGCGAGTTCCCTTTCGGGGCTCCCTTCCGGCTGCAGTAGCAAGTACGCTTCCCTCCGGATAAGCTTCCAGTGGTAGGGCTTCATTCCTCTAGGTGGGGGTAACTGGCTGCCTCCGATGGCATTCTGTTTGGTTGAGATGTGTGAGCAAAAAGAACGAAATACCAGATTTGTGAAGCCGTTGGTTCGCAGCACGGTGAAGTAGTCTTCCAAGCCTATTTGCAGCAGCATGTCTTGCACCTCGCCGAGGGACTCAGGGGTGTTTAACCACATGACAGACTTTTGCTGTGACAGGGGCTGCACCGCGGTCTGGTAGCCCGCGAACACACCGTCTCCCAGAACTCCTTGCGCCACAACTATAACACACAGAAACAGGAACACAACGCAGAACTTCCCCCACCTCCCTTGGAGTATCGTCTCCCGGTACTCAACAGGGGTGTGCGTTCTGCTGCGCATGTTGTCTCCTGCCCACCTGAATTGCAGAATTTAGAAAACAGCTAAACATCGACAAATAAGAAAACGAAACAAGGAAGGGTTTTTATATATATATATATTGTTGCGCATAAGAATGGTTTTATCATGTCGCACCTTAAAGCAGTTCGAGACAAACGAAAGAAAATGGGGGTAAAGAGAGGAATAAACAAAGGAACGCACAATACGCGAAGAGTTTGGCCATTTTGCGAATAAGGTCTGTGTATAACCTCAGGATCTTCTTTCTTTTTCGGAGGAAAGATGCAAGCAATAAATGCCACTTTTCTTCAGCAGTGCAGGTTCGGAGGTCTTTCATTAAAACACGGGGAACAGAAGAAAACGCACCACTTCCTCCACCCGTGTGCCATTGTTAGCAGTACCGTGGCTTCAAGCAGAAAGCTAAGCTGGCCTTATCGTATCCACCACAGCTCTGTGACATAACTCACGCAAGTCCAATAAGTAAAAAAAGGAAACGTAAAGGGTTGTTTCTAAATACGATGAGCAATAAACACAATTCGTGTAATAATCTTCCTATAAATCGAAACACTTCAACAGTACCCACCATTATCTGAAAAAGTAACGTTGACGAAAGAATGCAGCAGCTCAGTGCTGCTTTGCGATTGAGATGGTGACGATCTGTCCCTGGGTGGCGGTTGCCTGGGGCCTGAAGTGGAGGAGGTTGTTGCCGACCTTCTGTACCTGAAGGGAGTTGGGGGGCTGGACTGTGACGGAGGGACCAGCTGCCCCCGGGTACCTCTCCGGGTAGTAGAAGACCTCGGTGGGGAGGGAGATCCTTGTGTCGATCTTGAAAGTGAGGCTGTAGTCCCCTGTGGTGATGTTGAAGTTCGAGGTGACGAACCTCCCTGCCACTGCGGGGGCGTAGGTGCGAGCAAGGGTCTCGAGGTTCGCGGAGGGGCTCCCCGTGTCAGGGATGACGCCACCGTACCCAGTCTTGCAGGCCCCGAAGGCGGCGTACTGCGACGAGCTGTTCAGGGTCGCCGGGGTCTCCTTGCAGAAGTCCTTCCATTCCCACCCTCCCCACGACAGCCCGAGGCTCTCCGCGTTGGTGAGGGCCCCGCCCCCGTTCCTCCAGGCGAACGTCTCCGTCAGGAACATCGCTGTCTTCAAGTTCACCGCATCCTTCTTCCGCGTCTCGAAGTACTTCATGTTGTCGGCGGTGTTCTGCGGGGGTGTGTAGTAGTGGAAGGCGTTCACGCTGCGGTTCGCAAAAGCATCTCCTCCTGGGGCGTGCTTGAACCCCCAAGGGAGGTTGTCCACGATTGGGCCGCCCGTGCGGTCCCAGGTCGCCCCCGCGAAGAAGACGAGCCCCTCGGTGTCCACAGAGCGGATGTACCCGTTCAAAACGTCGTACGCAGGCTGCAGCCTCTCCTCGTCCGCGACGCCCGGGGTCAAGAGCTCCGGGTCCACGAACGGGTTCCCGACGTAGGGCTCGTTGATGAGCTCGTAACCGAGGAGGTTAGGGGATCCCTTGTAGGTCTCTGCCACTTCCCTCCAGAACTTCCCCCATGCGTCCACAGTCTCCAGGTGGGTGTACAGGTGCTCGAACGCCGCCCCGCACGCCTCCGTCCCGTACAGGCTGGGCCACGCGTGCTTCGCGCAATCCTGTCTCGTCGGGAGCTTCGTCGAGGGGTCGTTGTGGTAGGGAAGCGGCCCCACAGGGACCGGGAACGGGACCTCTTGGATATCCGGCGTTGCCCAGAAGGGGATCCCCTCCCCGCAGTAACGCTCGCTCAACACGTCCTGGTGCATGTCCGCCAACGTGTAGATCCCGTAGGTCGCCGCTTCCTCGCTGATCTCACGGATCGTGTCGAAGTAGGTGCGGTTGTACTGGCCCCTCGCGGGCTCCGCTCCAGCCCACATCACCCCGAGGCGGATCCAGTTCACTCCGGAAGCCTTCATCATCTCGAAGTCCTCCTTCACCACAGAGGTCTTCGGGTCGTACGCCCCACGAGAAGGGACGTAAGGAGGCCCCTTCACCACAGTGTTCACCCCGTGGAAGAAGCGCTCCCTCCCCTCCGCATCCACCAGCACCCTGTACCCCTCCTCCGTCATCTTCGTCGAGATCTTGCTCAGGAGGGCTCCCTCGCTGAGAGCCACGAAAATGGACGCTCCCACAAGGAGCGACACTGAAGTCTTCATGTTTTGATTTTTGTTATCCCTCCTTAGTATGGATTGAAAGAAGGCGAAGTTCATGAGAAATAAAAGAAAAGAAGAAAGCTACCGTCGGTTGTGAAACCTGACTCGAGATTGACTTTCGATCATAGTCGGCGTTCGATGGAATTAAAACCTGGTCGCGATACATCAAGCACCCATATTTCCGGTAAATAAATAAGACTCTGTTTCAAATTTTCTTTTTTTCAAAATCCCTTTGTTGGCGATCTGAGCCCATTCCAACCTCTAAAACCCAAAATAAGGCTATAAATGCAGTTTTGTCGTTCAGAGATTGTTTCGGCGTAGCAAAGTAACAAACCCCCAAAGAACCTGCTTCTCGTGTGCTGCAGCACAGTCTTCGTGTACTCGTTCATTATCGTTAATATCCCTCTAGTAGTACTGCCACGCAGTCCATGTGCATCTCGTGTGGACAGAAGGAACCTGTCCCCACCTCGCCCGATCATCGTGGGGAGGAACTTCGAGTCATGCTTGTCGATGAAGCCACCTGTAACTGTCGTACGAGCCTAAAGTCCCGCTCATAGCCCCTAGTGCCATCACTGCGAACATCTTTCCGTGGGTCATGTTGTTGTTGTTGTTGTTGTTGTAGTTGTTGCGTGTGTGAAAACTGTGGTTGTTGTATTAACCGATGTTTCGTTAGGACAAACTTAATATAAAGAGTCACTTCGAATGTCGAGAAATAGAGAGGGAGTAAGCAAAAGGGGAACAAAATGAGAAGTGGGGGAAGAATGCACCCCAACGGACGACGAGCAGGGAGAGGGCCCGATCATTTTAATCTTTTTAGAAAGTGTCTTTCGCTGAGTCATGCTGAACGGAGAGAGCTCACTCCAGCTTCCGTAACACAGCTGACATAGATGTATGTAGTGATAGGAAAGAGAGGAAAAAATAGGAAAGAAAGTGGTTTCAGAAGAATGATGAAATAGATGAGGCTTGGCTGCCTTGACCCTGCTCATGGGATAGTCTTGATGGCAGGGATGAACCTGACTTCAGAAGGGTCATGGGGGCACACACGGCACCTGTCCTGCACGTTCCAAGGACCGTGAGGTTTGCTGGGCTTGGGGCACATGTGCCTCTGGCACTCACCGTCCCTCCAAGCACACTCACCAGGAAGAGTGTTCCAGCAAGAGTCCTCATCGCCGTAGGAAGCGCAGTTCGCGGTGGCAGGTGAATAAGCGAAGAACGTGAACTCCATAAGTTCAGGTGCCTTGACCACATCGGTCGTACCCTCCGCTGCGAGCTTGTGGTAGATAACAAGGTTGTGAAGGTGGCTGTCCACGTTCACGTCCAAGTCCATCACCGTCCCACAGCGGTAGGGGGTGAACCCGTCAGCAAGGAGGATCGAGTGTATGTTCCCACCGTCCTCGAACGGGCAGGGGGGGCAGCTGTACACCATCACGAAGTGGTCGCACATCTTCCCCGCACCACCAAACCCGGTCACACAGTCCATGTGCATCTCGTAGTTTTCCTTCGTGCGGACAGAAGGAACCTGTCCCCACCTCCCGATCATCGTGGGGGGGAAGTTAAGGAACCTCGAGTCGTCCATGTCGGTGAAACCCTTCATCCCGTTGATGATGCGTGTTGCCTTGGTCCCGCTGCTGGGGGCACTGGGGTCGGGGTTGATCTCGTGCCCCACTCCGAAACCTGCATTCGGATTGGACACGACGCAGTCGTCTGCGCTGCTGACACCGCTGCTCCCGCCACACGGGATCCTGCAGCTCTGACCGTCGCCTCGCACGCAACGCCCGTTCACCTTCTTTGCACCAAGGCAAGTGAAGCTGTCGCACGAGCCTTCTTGAGTCCCGCTCATCCCGTTCCCAGCTGCACTCCCTGCAAAGGCAAGTGCCATCACTGCGAGCATCTTTCCGTGGGTCATGTTGTTGTGAGTGTAGTTGTAGTTGTTGCGTGTGTGAAAACTGTGGTTGTTGTATTAACCTATGTTTCGTTGGGGCTAATCTAATATAAAGAGTCGCTTCGAATGTCGAGAAATAGAGAGGGAGTAATCAAAAGGGGGACGAATGCACCCGGACTGCGGGCAGGAAGAGCCTGAAATTGATTTTTTAGAATCTTTTACATAGAATAGGATTATTTAGCTGTTTTCCCCCTTATTTGGGCGGGTTTTGAGGCACACAGAGTTGATGAGAACTGAAGGCACGCACACAAACGATGAAACACAACCTCTTAACCTGAGAACGTACTTTCGATGAAAGTCGGACGACTCGACTCTCCCTCAACTTGGCAGGGATCGAAGAGAATACCGCGTCCACAGCCACAACCACAAGCTGTACAGTCGCGACAAAGCCCGCCATGTAGAACAGGGAGAACAGCCTTCTGAGCTTTGTTAAAAAGAAGCATTGGAATCCACGTGTACATACTTTTTCCTTTTACTTAAACCAGAGAACTCAGTTTGGGTTACTGGCCTGAACAGGTTGAAAGAAGAACCTGCGGCCTTGTCCGAACGGGGGAAAAAAAAAACGGAGGTTGCTGGGGGACACACATCGACTGAAAATGAATACTGGTAGAAATGGGAAAAAAAAGAAATGCGACCGACACAAAAGGGAGAAGTAGAAACCCCTCCCTCACCTGTGTGCTCTTGTCCTTCGTCCTTCCAGAGCAGGTGATCAGACAAACTCTAGCACATGGCTCCATCAGTTCTTATTCAACCCCGCTCCTGTTTGCGTCTGGTACGCCTCTCTCGTACTTCATCTTCTCGTCTTTTGGAACCTGGGTGTAGTTACGAGGGTAATATAACAAAATAGCATAGATACTCACGCATGAACCAACAGTGTTTTTCTCTTAAGGGTCCAAGCCAGCCAGTGGATGAAAGTTTTGCTCGCTTGCAAAACAAGCTCATTATCATCTTCAACCAGCACACTATCATAACAACTGGCTGACCTGCTTGGATTCCCTCGTTTGACTTAGTTTTAAAAAAAAAAGAAGACTTGTGCACGGTTGAAGAACAAAAGAAACCAGATACAAAAAAAACGGGGGGGTTTTTTTTAAAGTCTCTATCTGATGCCCGATATTCTGCAAGAAGCAAACAAAGTAATTTCAGCAGAAGGCAACGACCTGACAAAGAAGGGGGAGGTGGGGGGGACAGAGACACGAAAAATTAGGGTTCCGGATCCGCTAAGTGACCCGCTAAGAGTCAGGCCTGACCTCGTCTGAACTGGGAACAAAAGCATCGGCATTCCCCGCCAGTTGCTTGCGTTGTCCCTCTTGCGGGGCCCTGGATTTCGACAACTGCACCACGACTTCCGAGGAAACCAGGTTTCACGAAACTCGGGTGCTTCACCCTGCAGTTCTACTTTCTTCAGAAACGACTACGGTGGTGCAGACGGCGAAGGACGAAGTACGCACTACTCGCAGGTGCGGAAGTCTCAGCTCGAAGTGCATCCTTGGCGACTGAAGATTCTGTGGAAAGAAACAGCAGAAGCCACAGTACTCCACACTATGTTGGATGCGTGAGCGGAGATGGCCCCCGAAAATATATTCCACATGGCGCACATTCCGGCCCTAGAAAAAAAGCAATTGGAAATTTCTTTAGCCCGGCAGGTTGTTTTTTCTGATAGGTCACTTAGCGGATCCGGAGCGTAGACATATAAAGGTTCGCGCCTTCGCACTCAACAGCCAGCCTGGCGGCAAAAAGAAAAGGAAAATAAAAGAAGATAAAGGCACCTATTAGTCACTACGCACGTCTGGCGTACGTGTATCGCCTAAAAGGAATGCATAAACAAAATGAAGGAAACAATGATTTCAAAACAAAGGGAATAGTGAACCCATTTCGGGCTATCCCTGCTGCCTCGAAACGTGGTGCTACTTCGCAGAGGACACAAGCGAGCATGAAGGCTGATGGCGCAGTTCTATCTCGCCACTGCGCCGCATTGTGCGAACTTACTCTCACTTAGATCCAGTGGTGGCAGTGTTTACTCGCTCAAAACGAATTACCGCGTATTAACAAAAGAAGCCAAGGCTGGCGGTTAGCTGAAGACATTAATCCTTCCGCTAGTCTAGAAGTCAGAATCAGACTTCAAAAAAGTATCTGAAACAAAAAATTGAAAAGAGAAGCAGGGAGGGGAGGGGGTTCGCCACACTATTGGAAGAGAGAAAGAAACGTTTACAAATGTTTAGCACAAGACACACACGCATGTACATGCACACCGACACGCGGAGTGAGGAAATTTCGTTTTCTCACAGCATGAAGAAAAGCTATTCAGCTCAGTGCTGCTTTGCGATTGAGATGGTGACGATCTGTCCCTGGGTGGCGGTTGCCTGGGGCCTGAAGTGGAGGAGGTTGTTGCCGACCTTCTGTACCTGAAGGGAGTTGGGGGGCTGGACTGTGACGGAGGGACCAGCTGCCCCCGGGTACCTCTCCGGGTAGTAGAAGACCTCGGTGGGGAGGGAGATCCTTGTGTCGATCTTGAAAGTGAGGCTGTAGTCCCCTGTGGTGATGTTGAAGTTCGAGGTGACGAACCTCCCTGCCACTGCGGGGGCGTAGGTGCGAGCAAGGGTCTCGAGGTTCGCGGAGGGGCTCCCCGTGTCAGGGATGACGCCACCGTACCCAGTCTTGCAGGCCCCGAAGGCGGCGTACTGCGACGAGCTGTTCAGGGTCGCCGGGGTCTCCTTGCAGAAGTCCTTCCATTCCCACCCTCCCCACGACAGCCCGAGGCTCTCCGCGTTGGTGAGGGCCCCGCCCCCGTTCCTCCAGGCGAACGTCTCCGTCAGGAACATCGCTGTCTTCAAGTTCACCGCATCCTTCTTCCGCGTCTCGAAGTACTTCATGTTGTCGGCGGTGTTCTGCGGGGGTGTGTAGTAGTGGAAGGCGTTCACGCTGCGGTTCGCAAAAGCATCTCCTCCTGGGGCGTGCTTGAACCCCCAAGGGAGGTTGTCCACGATTGGGCCGCCCGTGCGGTCCCAGGTCGCCCCCGCGAAGAAGACGAGCCCCTCGGTGTCCACAGAGCGGATGTACCCGTTCAAAACGTCGTACGCAGGCTGCAGCCTCTCCTCGTCCGCGACGCCCGGGGTCAAGAGCTCCGGGTCCACGAACGGGTTCCCGACGTAGGGCTCGTTGATGAGCTCGTAACCGAGGAGGTTAGGGGATCCCTTGTAGGTCTCTGCCACTTCCCTCCAGAACTTCCCCCATGCGTCCACAGTCTCCAGGTGGGTGTACAGGTGCTCGAACGCCGCCCCGCACGCCTCCGTCCCGTACAGGCTGGGCCACGCGTGCTTCGCGCAATCCTGTCTCGTCGGGAGCTTCGTCGAGGGGTCGTTGTGGTAGGGAAGCGGCCCCACAGGGACCGGGAACGGGACCTCTTGGATATCCGGCGTTGCCCAGAAGGGGATCCCCTCCCCGCAGTAACGCTCGCTCAACACGTCCTGGTGCATGTCCGCCAACGTGTAGATCCCGTAGGTCGCCGCTTCCTCGCTGATCTCACGGATCGTGTCGAAGTAGGTGCGGTTGTACTGGCCCCTCGCGGGCTCCGCTCCAGCCCACATCACCCCGAGGCGGATCCAGTTCACTCCGGAAGCCTTCATCATCTCGAAGTCCTCCTTCACCACAGAGGTCTTCGGGTCGTACGCCCCACGAGAAGGGACGTAAGGAGGCCCCTTCACCACAGTGTTCACCCCGTGGAAGAAGCGCTCCCTCCCCTCCGCATCCACCAGCACCCTGTACCCCTCCTCCGTCATCTTCGTCGAGATCTTGCTCAGGAGGGCTCCCTCGCTGAGAGCCACGAAAATGGACGCTCCCACAAGGAGCGACAGTGATGTCATCATTGTTTTAATTAGCTTTCCCTGTATTCGTGATGATGATGAGGTGAAGTTAATCTAAACAAAAATAAAAAGTGAACATATGAATACACGTCATTTAAGACTTCTAACGGTCGGGCCGAACGCAAGACTGGGTACATAGGGTAAACGGGACGGGGGGACGGGCGGAGACAGCGCCCTCTCGTCGAGGACTGGGGGGGACATTCTGTGATGGTGCACGGGTGGTGCGGGAGGCGGTGCTGGCTTGCTGTAGAGCCATTGGTCCCTGTCGTCAAGAACGCTGAGGTACTCTTCACGAAGGTCGGCAAGGTGGGTGTACACCGCTTCACGGTCTTCGTTGGCCTGCCTTGCCATCTCCATCATGGCCTGCTTCGTCGCAAGCACAACGTAGAGCTTCCAACCCTGAAAGCACTTTCGCACCAATCCAGTTTCAGCCCATCTTCTAATGCACCATAGCCCCTGTTCACGGAGCCTGATCACCTCGTTAGGCATAGGCGGCCGTAGCTCTACTTCGTAGTCAGGATCGAGCTGCCACATGGTTGCGCCATCTACTATATTGATTGGAGGGATGCCTTTTTGTGTTTCGTGGTGCTAAGTGTGAGAACAGGAAGGGGATGGGAAAAAAAATATAGAGATATTAAAAATGGTTTCTTTTTTCTTTTCTTTTCTCTTTTACTTTCTTCTTTTTTTCATTTTGGACTGAAACGTGCGTATTTTCGTCAAACAGAAAAAAAGTAGTGTAAAAAGGTGTAAAAAAAGAAGGAGAGTGGAGGGAAGGTGCCTTTTTCTTTCCAATATAACCTTCGGGCCTCAATATGAGCCAAGCATTATTTTCGGGAGGGGAGTAGATATCCTAAGGGCGTGTTTAAAACGGATGCAGAGATATAGCGCTGCAAGAAATTGTACAGAAAGTAGAAGCACGAAGCACTACTGACACCTTTTTTTTTTTTTTGCTGGAACAAGTAAACAAATTTTTGAAAAGAATTGTTATTGCAAAAAAGAGTAGAGGCAGCTTGTCCGTTTATCCCTACTGTAGGTGAAAACGGCTTGCACAAACAAAAAATATGGCTTGCGCAGACATCGACCCGTCGGAGTTATCGGTTATACTATACCCGGAGGGGGCCCCCGCGGCGCCGGCGGACCCGGCTTGCACAAACAATCAGCCGACTCTTTTTTGTTAAATCCATATTTGCATTTTGAATAAAGAGAAGGAAAAAATAGAGTTGAGAATCAGATACCATTGACTCTCTGAAACAAGGAGAAAAAAAAAATTGGCTAGGCTGGAGAATAAATTTGAAAAAAAAAAGAGATGAGATAAAGGAGGTTCCTGTTTTGGAACGTCCCCCTTGTCTCTACGTATCTACCCCTTTCTCCCTTCTGGGGCCTCGGCCTTTCTTTCTTTTTTGGCTGTGTTGCCTTTCTCAAAGTATCCTCTCTTTCTTCTTGCCACTTTCTGCCCAGTTTCTTAAGGTCCTTCTTGGTTTTCTCTGATGCAAAAACTGGCCTTCTGTTCCTGGCACCTAAGCTGGTACCGCTTCTTCGGCTGCTGCTTCTCGCAGCCGTCGCACCACCACCTCCCCTGCTTCTTCTCGCCCTCGTCGCGGTCTGGGTAGATGTGGGCGTGCCTGTCCGTGTCTCTTTCCCTCTGCCTTCGCTCGGTGTCCCTCGCTTGGCTTCGGCTCTTCGACTTCGACGACGCCCTCGACTTCGTCTTGGCCCTCAACTTCGTCTTGGCCCTCGAGGTCGTCGTCTCCGCCGCGTATCCTGCCGTGGCCTGTTCCTCCCAGACGGGGATCTCATCCTCGGCTTCGGTGATGGTGTCGTCTCCCTTGGTGACTTCCCTCCAACCTTCCGTTTCTTCTCTGTTGGCTTCCCAGAGAGCTTCTCCAGCATTGCCTTCAGTTCTTGCACTTCCTTTCTGAGAGCTACCACCTCCTGTTCGAGCATCTCTTCTTTTTTCGTGGGGCCTTGCAGTTGCTGCTGCTCCTTCTGTTGTTGTTCCCGCGTGTGCTGCTTTCCTTGTTGCTGTTGTTTTTCTTGCTGCGGGTGCTGTTGCTCAGGTGCTGCCTTCCCAGCTTCGGCCCACGCCTTCTGCCCGTGTGTCTTCCCGTATAGCGCCAGGAACTGCCGCGCCTTTCGGGAGACCTCGGATGTCGTAGGTGGTCTTTCTGACAACCCCAGGCCCCCCTTTCCCTCCTCTCGATCTTCCAGGGACCGTCCTCGTTCCCTCGGTCCCCTCCTGCTCCGGTGCCATCCAGATTAGGAAATCCATGACAGATTCCCCCTTCTTGCCTTCCCTCTCCATGTGTGGCCCTACGTGCACTCCCGTCAGGCCCGCCTTGCCGAGAAAAGCCATCACACTCTTAAAAAAAAAAATTAACACCTAAGCGGTACGGGTGCTGCCTCAATTTAAATAACCCCTAAAGGACCGGAGCCTATCTACGGTACCCCCCCCATTTTCGTTGTTGCTTTAAATACTCAAAAAAAGGGCAGCATGCAACCATAGGAAGGTGCAAGGAAAGGGTAAACGGTACTAAAATTTTCAATTCCAGGTGCCAGATTCAGATGAGAACACTTAACTATGTGTGTAAGAGGGGGGTTGAGGGTGTACTTTTTATGTCCGATTTTGGGGGGTCTTGTCGTGGGGGGTCCGTGGAGTTATGGCTGGGCTAAAAAGGGCAGCATTCAGCCCTATTTGGTGCCCTGAACTCTAGGATTGAGGTCAGTCTGGAGACTTTTTGGGGCTGTGGATGAAAAAAGCAACTCGTGAGTTTTTTTTCCAGCTGGGGTAGCATGCAAGGGTAAAAAACACGTTTTGCATAAGGGGTTTGCAACAGGGGTACCACGTTTGCACCTTCTTCCCGCACCCAGGAACAGCACACAGCACCCTCCTCACCTTCGTTCCGTTCATCATGGTCTCGGAGGTGTGATCTAGGGTCAAATCGAGACGTTTTGGGTATTTCTAAGTGAGGGAATCCTCATTGCTAGCGTGTTTGCGCTTGGGGGTTGGTGACGGTGTTGTCGGGGGTGTGTGCTATCGGTTTTTGGGGCATGGGTGAAAAGCTTGCCAACAAGTTCTTCTTTGAAGCTCGGGAAGCCATAACTTTTGCCACATTCCCTGCTCTTCTTCCAGATTATGGAGGAGTTGGCAACACAGCTTTCCAGGACCCAATAAAAAACGACCATGGTCCACTTCCGGGTTTTCATATACCGAACTCCAGTCCCCTGGAGCTGGTCTTGCCAGTCAGGGGTCGACAGCAAACCCTTAGGAGTCGACAGTACGCATGACTAGGTCCTGTGTTGTGGACTTCTTGCTGAAAATATTGAAATTCGCCAGGTAACCGCTTTATGAGTCGCATGTATCGATTACCTTGATGCCCACCGAGTTGTTTTTTCGTGGTGCCATGACTTTTATAGTTGTCGGGATAACACTGTCGTCAACAGACAACCACTTGCCAGGGGTCCGCACAGTCCTACACCGGTTGACAATGATGTCAAGAAACCTGCACATGAGGTGCAGTTTCAGGCCTTACTGATGTTTTCCAGGTTGTCAAAGGTGAGGTAGCGCTGTATGTCAACGAATCGGTTTGCTCATTTTCTCAAAAGCCAGGGATGGTTAAAATAGAATTTGTTGTCCAGTAGCTCTTCATATTCGGTGCCGAGCGTAAACCCATTAACAGGACCAACCCAAGCCAAATTTTGTACTCTGGGATGGAAAGATTCAGATTCCGCTGCTTTTTTGAATCGAAACGACCGTTCGTGGAAGAAACTATGAGCTCAAGTACCGCGTGTGTAAAAAAAATGATTAAAAACACCCCCCTCATTGGCCGCTTCACCTAAGCCCACCTTTTCACGGAAATGATATGTTTCGGGCCTTTGGGAGTATTTCTCCCACCCAAGCATCGTTTCCGGCCCCTCTTTGACCGCCTCACCGTCTTTTTCTTCTTTTTCTGACCAGTCGGGGGAGACTCACGTTTTCGCTGCTATTTTGACCATCCGATTTCATTTTAAGCCAACCCTGCCGGTTTCAATTAAAACAAAACTTTTAACGCAAAATGTAGTTCCAAGACAAAATAAACCGCGCAACAATGCCATAATTTGAAGTCCAGGGGCCGTGTTCAAAAAAAAAAGTACTTAGCGAAAAAAAGCAAATTTTGAAATAAGGACAAAAACGTCCGCGCGGGCCTTTAGGGGATAAGGGTAAAAAAAAAAAAAAAAAAAAAAAAAAAAAAAATCGTTTCACACGTACACCGCTTCGGTACGAATGTAACACCCATCCGTGCTGCAAATATTACCCGTTGTAAACTGTTCAGGAACATCAGGCAGCTCCTTAGGAAGAGACGTGTTGGGTATCGTCTCGTAAGGGATGCGTGACAGCAGGTGCCTGATGAGGTTCAAACGACACAGCTTCTTACACCCAGCGTTCACAACAAACCAAGGCGATGCTTCCGTATGCGTCGCCTTAAACATAGCATCACGAGCCTCGGAGTACTTGTCCCACCTAGAACGGGACTCAAGATCCATCGCCGACAATTTCCACCTCTTAGTAGGGTTGGCCAGCCTACTTTTAAAGCGTTCCTCTTGAACGGAACGGTCAATGTCCAACCAGTATTTTATGAGGATAATCCCGTTATCCTGAAGCATCTGTTCCTCGAACACAGGACAAGCCTTCATGAAACGATTGTATTCGTCATCACTACAAAACCCCATCACACGTTCAACCCCAGCACGGTTGTACCAACTCCTATCAAACAAAACCATTTCCCCTGCAGCGGGAAGGTGTTCTATGTACCGTTGGAAGTACCATTGTGTCGCCTCACGATCTGTGGGTGCAGGGAGAGCGGCTATCTTGCACTGTCGTGGGTTTAAACGTTCTGAAATGGCTGCTATGCATCCTCCTTTGCCGGCGGCATCGCGGCCTTCGAAGATTACAGCGACTTTAAGGGATTTTGCCTTGACCCACACCATGAGCTTGTTTAGTTCGACATGGAGATTTCCCAACTCGTATAGATAGATGTCAAGGGAGTGGTCAATACTAATTACGGACGATGGGGACGGCAGGCCTCTGGAACCGCTTCGGGAATCGTTGTTGGTCCGTCGCTTGGCTTGTACCCGTTCGCGTAGCTCTTTGGTGAAGTGATAGTCGTCACTATCATCACTGCTCCATAGGTCGTCCTCATCATCGTCTAAGCCAGATGATGAGTCTTCCCCTTCTGTCAGCATTGTGAGGACCTTTTCCAAGCTGCACTTTTCCTCCTTCATGGTCTCTTTGAGCTTGCTCACCAGTTCTTCGACTTTTTTGTGTTTTGTTGTTGTTGTTTTCGCTGGTTTGCTTTTCTTCGCGCCCTCTGTGCTGCTGGCGTCTTCGTCGCTCCACTTGCTTTCTTCGGAATCCGTATCAAGAAAGTCAAGCATTTTTTTTTTTGTGTATTGTGGCCTGTGAAAAAAAAAAAAGTTTGGGGTGATGGGCTGTTTTTAGCACTGTAAGAAAATCATTTTCAAGATCAAGATCACCGAAAGAGATACAGGTTGGAGAGAGGAAATAGGTGGGGGAGGGGAGGGGGGAACACTCAACGGAAAAAAAAAAGAGGGGAAAAAAAAACTCCCCCTCTCCTAACAGTGGGAGATGATGGAACTTTTTATAAGTTTTCTTCTCTTTTTTTTCAAGTATACCCCCCCCCCCCCCCCCCCCAGCAGTTTTTCTACATCGTTAGCATCTTCTGTTTTGCCATTCGAACTATTTCCTTGTGTTCTTTTTGGTTATTTTCTCTTCCCTTTTTTTTTCTCTTTTGGTTGTTATCAATTGTTACATTTTCATGTAAAAAAAAAGAAGAAGTAGGAGAGCAGCATAAATCCTGGGGGGGATAGGGGGGGGGAAAAAAAAACTAGCTTGCTTTTCTTCTTCACTACATGTTTCTTCTTCTTTTTTTTCTCTCTCTTTTTCTTATTTGATGCTAACGGAAAGTAAATTTGCTAAATTTCGGTGTGCGGGTGGGTGCTCACCGTTCAGGGAGAAATTCACACTAATCGGTCACCGTTCTGCGGTTGCTGTCTGGTGCCTGCGGTGGCTGTTTGTCGCGATGAGATGGACGGCATCTGGGCGAGAAACATTGCTTGGAGTCGTGCTAGGTAGGGGGCGGTTTGGCTCGAGGAGAAGAGTGGTCTCCTGTCGCAGCCGTGTATCGTCGGGCCCCCAAGATGTCGAAGGGTGTGTACCCTTGTCTTTGCGTTGGCGGGGAAAGCATTCTTCCCACTCTTTGCTGTACACTTCTGAATACGTCCTAAGATGTATCGCATCCTTCCAGCCTTCTCTGTGAGCCAGTCCTGGTCGTCGAGGGGTCCAGCCAAGGACTGTCGGGTGGCCTGCTCATAGTCTACTGCGAGCTCCATCGTCGTGACGGACGTCAACTTCCTGCCTGCGTACCATCTTAGGCTTCAGCCACCTGAGGACGCTATTTATGTAGAACATTAGGACCTTTCCCGACGCTCCGTTCGATTTCAACAGCTCCACTGTGGGCACAGTGTGCTGCTTCCCCGTTGTGATCTCATCCCACGGGTTGGTGGTGAGGATTCTGGTGCTCCGTTCAGCCGCTCTGGCGTCTCGTCTTGTCACGACATCCAACAGGTATCGTTGCACGACTGCCGCCTGTTGCTTCGCAGCCCCCGTTGCGCCCCTTGGAATGATCCCGTGGAGGGCGGTCACTGCAGGTAGGTCACTTCGTGTCGTGAGTAAAGTATAAAAAAAAAAGAGGGGAACGAAAAGGGTTGTTATTTCTTATTCTCCTTTTCTTCCCCCCCCCCCCCCCTGGGGAGGATAACAAAACAAAGGGGGAGGAGCAGGGTTAAAACTCATTTCTTTTTTTTTTGTTGTTTTCAAACAAAACAAACTTTCTTTTTAAAAAAAAAAAAAAAAAAGATAAGACGGACACCATAAGGGTCTTTCCTACCCACAAAAAAAAAAAACTTCCCCTGCACCCTCTTAACCCTCCTTCCACAAAATTCTGCTTTGCTTACGTATTATTTACCCCAGCCTGAGCCTGCTGCGTGATGGCCAGCTGAGAGGGTGGTTCAATAACTTGTTCGTGCTCTTCTTCCACTTCATCGATAAGCTCAGATCTGACCATCTTGTCCATCAGCTGCGAGCATTTCCTGTAATTGAGGTTTTTATTTTTTATTTCCACCCCTCCATACACAGAGTAGCGATCATTACCCCTTGAAATTCCAAGGCTTACTCGTGCAACCTGTTCGATGTACCTCACGGAGCCTTCCACAGCGATACGGAGTGCGTTGGAAAAATAGAATTGCGCTCTTTTGTGATCGTTCACAAGGGAATAGACTTCACCTAAAAGGAGCAAGCAGACTGATGCACCTGCTTCGTCACCGTTTAACGAGCACAATTCCATGCATGCTTCAAGGCCTTCCTGTGCTGCTCGTAGGTTTCCATTCCGTAGATGTGCCAACCCAAGATTCCCCAACGCCAGCGATTCCACACACATGTCCTGCGTCATTCGGCTGTTGTCGACAGCGTCCATCAGCGCTTGTACCGCAAAGGTCTTCTCTCCTAAGGCGGAGTACGTGACCCCCATATTGATCTGTGCCACAGCCCTCCCGTAGTACCCGCAGAGAGATTCTTGCTTCTTGTAATGGTGCAGTGCTAGTTTTAACTTCCCCATTCTGTAATGGCACACACCCAGAAGGTTGTGCACCACCACCAGCCCCACTCGATCGGAAAGCTTCTCCATAATCGCCACGCACCTTCCCAACAAATCCGCCGCTCTTTCATAATCATTTTGCGTGTAGTTCAACGCTGCCATGTTGAAGTATGCAACGGCTTCCTGCTTCCGTTGCCCTGCACGGCGGCATGTTAAAGCACGTAGCATATAGTCCTTCGGGTCTAAAGATTTAAACCCGTTCACCTTAGGTTTGGATTTGGGGGAAGAGGATGTTTTGCTGCCGTCGAGTCCTGCTGTTGTGCTTGCTTGCACCGCACGACGCGGCGCGCGTTTCATGAACGTGAAGAGCTGCTCGACTTCGCTTGCAGTTGATTTTGGATCAACTAAAGGAGGCGGGTGGTACTCCACAGGGGGGTCGAACCTTATCGGGACATCTATAGAGGATTCCAAGGCCGAGATGGGTGCGAGCTGAATGGTATTGTTGTGATTAAGAACTCGCGTTCACATACCTGCAGTCCTGTTATGTTGTCGGTGGGAACGCCGGTCTTCTTGAACGGGTTCTTCGGGATGAGCTTCTGTATGTCGCCCTTGCGGTGCTTGAACGGGATGTTCTGGTTGGAGTGGATGAATCCTTTGATAGCGTTGAGGTCGCTTGTGGTCAACAAGCCCTCCACCTCCCCTCGATTCTCATCCTTCTTTACAAGGCTTCCTTTGATCGCAGGCAAGACGGACCTCTGCGTGCGGCGTGGAGCTGTCCGTGCTCTGTAGGGTGGTGTTCTTTCAAACACGTCTACATACTTTTCAACTGTCGGTGGTTGGGGTGCTTGAGCGGTCTGCGTCATGCCCCGCCCCTGCCTGGAATGAATATCAGACTTTGTTTATGTTGTAGTTTATACATGGGACCAAACAGAGTGAAAACGAGAAAGAAAGCGAACATTATTCACGATAGTGAGATGTCACAAAAATAAGAGAAAAAAAATAAAGAAGAGGTCCCTGTTCACACGAATGCAATATCAGTGAATCTTGTTGGCAGCGGGCGCCACGTCTTTGGAGCAGACGCTGGCCGTGTCGGGTGCTTCGCCTCAGTCTTAACCAACACGGGTGCGGCAGTCGGAAGGGACACTCGTCGCGCGCTGTTCGGGCTCCTAGGACTCGCAGGATCGCTGCTCGGAAGGGATGTTTCGGGGAGCAGCACCAAAGAAGAAGGGGTGGGCACTGTTCCCTCTACGCGACAAGGAGCGCCGAAGATGGGCATTTTAATTTTCTGTTTTTTAACCTTCGGGTTATGCGATTCGGAGCAAAGCATGAAGTCGTTCTTGAACTCTTCATAGTTCACCACCCACTGCCGCAGGAGTCTATCGGTGGTCGTGGCGATCTTCTCCGGTTCTTCGATGCCCGAGAAGGAGAACGTGTTCGTGGGTGCGAACTTCTTCCGCAGCTTTGCAAGCACCTTCTCAGTGCACCCCAGATCCTTCAGCACGGCTATGGCCCCCGTCAGACCCTTGACACCCCCTCGTGCCAGTTCGACCAGTTCTGTTATTGTTTGCTCGATACTCGGCCTGAGTTCTGCTTGCACAGCCACCTGCTTTGGAAGTTGAACGTTGTTCAAACACTCTGTTTGACTCATCAACATCGCGATGTTGGCCTTGCGTTGTTCGTCAGACTCGTTCTCTGGCGATACCATGATCACAGGAAGTTCCCTTTTTGCATCGTGCTCCAGTTGCTCCAATAGCGCTCTTTGCTTGTGAGCCTGCTCTCGTATGTCCATGTCTCCCACTGCGAGCACGTTGCTCCAGCCCATGCTCCCGGCCATGGACATACTCCCGTCCTGCTCCTCATTGTCCGTCGTGAGAGGGAATAATTCCGTGAAGCTGTTCCGTGGGTCGCTTAGATGGTCGTCCTGCAGCGATAAGGTGTCTGACGTGGTTCTGCGGCCCAAGGAGTGACGCTTACTAGAGGCAAAGGGAGACCGGCTGTCCGTCTGCGTCCCCTTAGATAAGACACCAAGATGCAACGCAAGGCTGCTGGAATCTTCTTCCGTCTCTGCGCCATCGTACCTGGGGTCCTTTCCGAGCATCTTGTTGTCGTTGCTCGGATCCTTCTCAAGCACCTTATTAGCAATGCTCGCAAAGTCCTTGAGCACATTCTTGCCGTCGCTCCAATCGCCCTCAAGCACCTTATTGTCGCTTGGGTAGTTTCCAAGCACCTTATTATCGTTGCTCGTAAAGTTCTCAAGAACTTCACTGCCGTCTCTCAGATCGTTATCAAGCGCTTCATTGTCTCCTATGTCGTTATCAAGCACCTTATCGTCAGAACAGAACTGGTAGCGACTGTCTTTATTCTTCGACGGCTGTGTTGGTTGTCTCTGAGGCCGTGCTTCGTGTGTGTGGAGTGTAGTTTCTCTTGCTTCTCTTGCGTTTACGTTACCATCGCTGCGCTCGTTACTCAACGGCGTTCCCTGTTCTGACATCTCTGGTGTCTGGACCTCCGGCGTTTGCTTGTTATCGTTGTACACCTCGAACTGTATGTCACTGTAATGGCCGCCATCGTTGCACGGAGTTGCAAATTGAAATGCAGACTGGTTCTTGTTGTTGCCGAGAGGAACAGCGGGTACAATTTTTGGTGAGGTAGAAATCTTGGAAAGACCGACGCGCGGGCTGCCGGGAGGCTTCGCACTCTCCCGCTTGCTCAATCTGCGTTGCATCTTAGAGGCTATGGTGATCTGGTCCTGGTGTGTTCCCATCGGTGACACTGGAACGAGGAATCTATTCCCGCACACTTCTTCAACAACACTTCTTAAAGGGGTGGGCCTTTTCGACACGTTGGTATTCGGCATATCTATGTTGTGAGGCACCTTGGACCTGTTCAAGAACCCCCCAAGTGTCTTAAGATTTATCTCCTTCGCAGTGTCACCGTAGACACTGAGGCTCGACACGGAAGCAATTCGCTTCGATGCCTTGTAGAAACCTACCTCGAGAGCAACGGAAATATCGTGGCCGATCTCATAAAGTGCCTTGGATTTCTCGCTGGACAGCTTGAAGTCGTAGACAATGTGAGGCAAGGTCACCTGCTCTTTTGTAATGTGTGCATGACGTAGAAGCCGCAACTGGTTCTCGAGATCGGTGTGCTCTGCTTCGTACGCTTTCTTTTTTGTGTTCAGCTCGATTTGAAGTTTTTCGATTGTCTTTCTGAGGGCGTCGGCCTCATCGCTCTTCTTTTGTAATGTTTCCTCATACTCCTCCTCTACCACCTCGCGTTCCGTCTGCCTCGCCTCTCGGATAACGGCGATAAAGTCCTCGTCTTGTTCTAAAAGCTGTGTGTGAATAGCAGCCTTCTCCAGATCTTTGTCCTGCACGAGTTGTTCCGATCGCTCCAGTTCTTCCTTCCACTTCTGCTTTTCTTCGTCGAACGTATCCAGTGCAGTGCACAGCTTATTCTCCATTATCTTCACCTCGTTCGTTCCGCTTGAAGAGCCGATGAAACCTTCTAATGTTTTCGTCATGACTTCGTCTTCCGGGACAGGGCACATTGTTGCCACAACGTCGAGGAAAGCGGCTGCTGTTGTGTCTGTGGCTGCATTGATGTCTGTTCGTGTTGGTGGCGCGATGAGCTTTTCGAAAAGAGGCATGTCAGGATAGACATAGCGCAGGTGGTGCTTCAGCAAACACACGTCTTTCCATATTCCAGTCCTCAGCTCTACGATCGCTGCCTCACGCTTCTGAAGTTTATCCTTTAGCAGGTTGTGAAGGTGTCTGTAAAGACTCATGTTCTTCGTCGCCTCCGTCACCTGCTTCCTTAATGCCCGGATGATGGCCGCATCGTCACCCTGCTCCGTCTGCTGTGCAGGCATGTCTCGGGGGATCAACACCTCAAACCCCTTCAGTGTGCAATCGACGTCACCTTTCAGGCACACGTATACCAAATTCAGTGCGTCCGCGTCTTTCATTCCAACTATCTTCAGAGAGTCATCATAAGCCGATTCTATGATGCTCTGTGTTGTTTTGCGCAGGTCATTGAAGTGCACTTGCAGCGTGCTGGGCTTCATGGTGTTGTGTCGTTGGCATTAACGTGAAAATGTGCCTTCGGGTTTTACTTTGGGGGGGAGGGGGGGGAGGGGGCGGACCAATGAAAATAAAAAAGAATACTGAACCCCATGGTTCCAGCATCAACTGCTACTGATCCCAGCTCGTAATAAAGGTTTTTTGCATACTGCAAGGCTGGTCAAAGGTACTTAACGTCGTCTTCACCAGTCTCGTGTTGCCGTGGCTCACATGGTTTACCCTGAGAACCAAAACCTTTCAGGCATGTACGGCGTGGAGGGTATGCCTGTAGCCTTGCCCACTGTCATGTCTGACAGGATTTGGGCTGCACCCAGTGCCGTGTTGCACCCCGCAGGCCCTAGACCACAGCAAACATACACATTCGAAGGTCTCGAAAGGAACCAGCCCTTCTCCCTTATCTTTCCTATCACCGGTACACCATCAGGCGTAAGGGCGACTCCGTCCACATATACCCCTTCGCTCCTGGGGGCCTTGATTCGTGCGTACAGATGTAGCTGCTCGTCGTAGCGCGATGTGACCTGTTGGATGAGGCCGTGTGCTGCTCATACCTGTTCGATGGTGCTGCTGTTGGTCTCCTGCCCGAAGCTCGGACTTGGCGAACTGAGCAATCTGCAAAGCAAAAAGGTAACAAGTGATACATAGCATACCCGTTCCGTTCCAAACTCAACATCCCGCTGCCACGCACCTTGTCGGTGGCGTCCCTGTCCCGCGAGAGGGCGATGCCTTGCTCGATGGAGGTACTCCCGTCAGGGATCGCCATGAGAGAAGTCGTAGGGGGCGACAAGTAGTCAATTACGTACCCGGTGGCCTGCGTGGTGTGTACTTATTTTAAAAATACAAAATACCTGGTAAAGGGGTGCAAATAAAGCGCAGCCTGTTTTCACCAGCAGCGAGGCTGTCTCTGCCCCGCGTGCCAACACAACAGCATCGCACGGCAACTCGGACCCATCAGCAAGCACCACGCTTGTCGCCTTACCGCCCGATCGACTGAAGCTGGAAACATTCGCAGGGTAATGCGAAATGCCCCCAACCTTGCTCAAACAGTACGTTTTCAAGCTCTCAGATAACCCCAACAGGTCGTACGTGGGCACGTTGTAGGACACAGCTCCCGCGATGTTCTTTCTGATATGCAACAGTGTGGGGAAGGCACTCCCGGTGTTGGAGCCTTTGGACGCGGAGATGTTGAAGTGCAGGCCCTGCCTTTGCAACTCGACAAGGAGGAGGCGGTGGTCGCCAAAACTGCATTTATCAAGGAATAGGTCTGTGGTGATGGTGGAGATGGGGCGTGCGGCTAGCGTTGTACTGAGGTCCTGCATCAGTGTATTGTGGTGCTGCGCGAGGGTAGCATTTGCAAGGTCGGAAGTCGAGAGGACAGACTCACGAGTGTAGAACGGCATCCTGCTCGCCCAGTTCAACATGCTCGGAGAGAGGAGAGACTGGAAGCGAAAGGCCGTGGACTGTGGTGGGACGTCTGTTTCAGCAACGTACTTCAACATCTGGAACCACCCGTGGAACAGTGTGTTAGAAACAAGCATGTGGTTCTGGACCCTCGGAGGGTGCACGTCAATAACCCCCCGAGCGTGGATGGCTTCCTTGGGACCGACATCATCACCAACTATCACGACCCTCCTCCACCCTGCTTTCCGGAGGTAGTATCCAAGCCCCCATGTCAGCAACCCTCCGTCACCCACAACAACTATCTGTGAGTCTTCTTTCATTATATCTCGCCTGCTCGTGATTAAGTTTAAAGAAAGAAAAGACAAGATATTTGATTCACGGTGATACGTTCACGGTGCAATGTACAAAAAAAAGGAGAGGGGAAACGTTAGTTTAGAGAAACAAGAAGATGTGCTTTTTTTTTTTCTTTCTTTTTTTTTTTCTTCTTTTTACTCAATTGTGGCTTCTGTTTCGTCAACGGTTCGATCGGGAAAAAGAAAAAAGAAAAAAAAAAAGGGTGTGAACCTTAGGATCGTGCACGCCCCCATGCCCCTCATCTAAGAGAAAGATGGCCTTCTGATTATCAAACTGTTTTAAAAAATTCGACTTTTAAAAAAGAAAGAAAACGAGGAGGGAAAAAAAGAAGCAGTGTTTTAAGGAACCTGTGTTCATCTGACAAGAAATCCAGAAAAGAAATAATAACGTTAACACCCGGGAGCAGGGAGAAAAAAAAAAAAAAAAAAAAAAAAAGCCAAGGGAGGGTAATTAAAGAATTTACTTTTAAGAGAAAGGATTAAAACAAATGAAAAAAAAATTAAAAAATTCTGTGGCATATTTAAGCCGAGCGGTGAAGCCCAAGCAAAGGAAGAGCTCTACATCCTTCAAGTCAAATTCGCCTACTGCACAAACTGAAAGATGCTAAAAAAAAAGGAGCGATAGGAAGGAAACCATTTGTTAGGGGGGGGGGGGGGGGAAGCGCGGCCATTTTCTTTCTTTTTCTTTTTCTTTTTTTTTGCCTCTCTAAGAATATTCGGCGCTTGTTTTTTGTACAAGCCGATACTTAGAAAATAAAGGTGGGGGGGGGGGGGGGGAATAATTACAAGAAGTTCGCCCCCAAGCCTCCCAAGTTCCGTAGAAAGTAAAAGTGGAGAGGGGCCACAAAAGCACCGTTCATTGGCAAAATGCCGCGGCTTCCCCACGTGTACGGCTTAAGAACGAGAGGTTCCCTTGTCTCCCTCCAAACCACAATTACCAAGAACCACCACTGGGAGGCTTGGGGGGCGAACCCCGGAAACATAGCCCCCCCTCAAAAATAAAGTGTTGAGCTATTTTCTAGTCGAACTCATATTCTTCCCTTCTCATTAAAGAGAGAAAGAAAAGGAGGCCATTTTTATAGCACTTTACTTTTTTTTTGAGGGGTGCAGTAAGAGGGGGCCCGGGGAGGGGAGAGAGAGGAAAATCAGTGCAGGCATTTCAAGTGGGGCACAATATCCCAGTTTTGAAACTCCACCTTGTTGTGCTTCACGTCCGCATAAGGGAAACCCCTCCTCTCGATACACGTAAACCCCAACTTCTTCCCCAACATATTGAGGAAGCCAAATGGACGGATGCGCCTGACGCTGACTAAGTCGAGCGCAATGCTATCAAAGTACAGGACGCAGTACGTATTAGTCATGTCCCACACCCACTTGTCATGAGTTCGCTGCAGCTGCGTCTCATATTCCACGCCCAGCACACCAATAAGGAGGTTTAGAAGCATGATCTGGATAATGAAAGTAAGAGCCAGCCACATGAAGGGACCGACATACGTATCAGCCAAGTAGTAGTCATTGAAATCTTCTGTATCAGACATGACGTGCCTCTCGATAGTCAGAAAGGTGTCGTACCACGACTTATACCCTTTCATATCCTCCCCGAACATCACATAAAGGCCTAGGGCGAAGAACAAGGAGATCAACTGCCAAAGCAGTGTGAAGACGATTACGTTCCTCGAGAACAGGGTCTTCATGACCGCATCCGCCACCGGCCCCACAAAGTACCCTACGATGGGAAGCATTGCGATATGCTTGATTAGCAGCAACCCGTATACAATAAAATTTAGCCCCAGCACCTTATTTTGTGAAATGAATGCTACCTTCACATCAGGTACAGTGGCGTAAAAGTGTTTTAATTCAGGGCCGCTGGCGCTGTACGGGGGGTAGTGATCCATTTCATCGGACATGTCAGCCATACGATGCGTCAGATCCCTGTGGCGCACAAGGAGAAGAATCAGCATCACCAGCCCACAGACGTCTAAAAGATTGCTGTCCCTCCCAAGGTAGTCCAGAGGGAAGTCCCAGAAAATGCTTTTTATCGGCTTCAGGATCACCCCTAGCTCAAACAACGTCCCGCGGCTTGTGCGTAGCACTTTGTCCGTTTCTTTCTCCTCAGTTTTCCGACGGTCACTATCTTCGACATTTTCAGTGTTGTCTACTTTTCCACCAGTATATATGTGGTCCTTCATATTCTTCTTCCATCTCGAAATGTACTTTGCATTGCTGCACACGCACGCGTGGATGTCCTTAATCTCAACAATCAAGAGGTATATGAGACTGATGAACAGCAACACGATTGCCGCTTGATGTATATTTATTTCTTTATCAGTCTGACTGAAATAAATAGGCAGGATGACAGAGGCACCCCAGAAAGGGTAAAGGGAACCCTCAAGGGGCATCTCAATGAGCATCGTGATCGACTGGAAGGTGTTTACAGAGGGGTTGTGCATGTTCACCCATATCAACACAGCACGCGTCTGCTCGTCGAACACCGCATCCTTCTCAAGCTTCTCCACATACGCTGCAGCAGCCGCCCTGTTGTTCGGGATCTCGTGGGTGTCGTTCACTGCAAACGTGTACTCGCTGGGTGACAGTTCCCAAACCTTTCTCGTGTTCATTGAAGTGTGTCCTCCATCAGATTCCTCTATTGCAGAGTAGCAGTGCCGCTTGTATGTGTCAGTCACCATTTTGGAGGTGTTGCTTGCAAAAAGCCAGCGGGGCACATTGCATTTTCCCTGTTCACCTTGAAGCCGAACAACCCGGACACTCCCCACTACCTCCCACAGAAGCACGCCGGATGCATTCCCGAAGAGTTGCAAAAAAGGCCCCTGCAGCCACGTGTGCAGGTCTTCTATCTCTTTCATTTCGTGAAAGGAAGTCCCGACCTCATTGTCCTTCACCGCACTCACCGACAGGTAGTCTGCCTGAGTGCGCACCCACCACGTCGTCAGCAAGCACAGTAACGTGAAAATAATGACATGCGGGATAATGTCCAGGAATGCAGAGCAGCATGAAGCCAGCCTTGTCTTTGAAGGGTTCGCGTTGTGCAGCGTCATGAGAACCTTCTTCAACTCTTCATCGACCATTTGATGTGCTTCGTCGTCACGGGCCTCCTTCACCTCGTTCTGAAGCAAGGACCTGTGGTAAAGAGCAATAGCTACATCGTGGGCGTCTACCCTCTCCAACTCAGACTGCATCTCAGTGCATGCTCCTTTGTACAAAAGTCTGTCCAGGCATTCGTGATGGCAGAACATTGCAGCCAAGTGCAGCGGCGTTACACCCGTTGTGTTGCTTCTTGCTCGTTTCTGATAAAATTCAGGATCTGTCTGTCCCCTTGAGATCAACAGGACTTCGCTGGATATTTCTTTCAGATCCTCGGGACCCATCTTTGTGTTGCCCTCCAGTTGTTCGCCAGGTGCATTCACTATCAGGTACTCCACATTATCTACACCTACATCTACCCCCGCACTATGATCAAGGAGAACCTTCAAGCAGCCATCACTGCCTGAGTACACTGCGTAGTGTGCAGGTGTCCAACCCAAGTTATCTGTGCGCTTCAGAAGCTTATCAATCTGAGGGTTCCGACTGTTCAAATAACCTTCCAGCACTGCCTCGTTGCCCACCAAACACAACCAATGAAGGAGGGACAGTCCATTGTCGCACACAAGGGCCTCCACACCCATGCGGGTGCTCGTCCATAGGTGCCTGTACTGCAGCAGCACGGACTCGTGTGACAGCTCCTGTTTGCTGAAGTGTGTTTCACACTGTTCCCAACAGAGGAGGTGCTTCTTGAAAGCATACACCACCTCCGATGGTGCCTTCTGCATCAGTAGCTGAAGTCCCACACGATGACTTCCATCGGATGTTTTGAGTAAACCACATCTGTCCACCAGCACTTTTGGTGTCGTGTCGGTGACGTTGTCCACCACACAGGAATCCAGCAGGTGCCGAATTATCAGAGTCGCCTTTTCGCTATGCTCTTGCGAGAGAAGGCTGTGGCTGGCAAGCCAGAAAGAGGGCCTGTTTTCGATCTCGGAGGATGTGGGTTGGGTTGACCCGACGGCATTCTGTGTGAAAGAGAAGGCGTCCCGAGACTCGTTATTCATATCTGGAAGCTCGTTAAGTGCGAAGTGAAGAATGTACCGACCGGGTGCTGACCACAAATCGGCGTCGGGGCCGTCGGTATCGCGATTGGCAGCACGGGAACTGCTACTTTCATAAAGACGGTTAGAAAAGGGACTGTTACCATCAGCAGGAATGTCAGAATAACCATCGGATCTGTCGCGTCTCCTGGGATCGTTTGTGCCGGTGTCGTTCTTGAATCTCCTGGTACCCTTCTTGTAACCCCCCTCCATCATGGCCTCCACGATGCTCACGAGTCCTCGTCGGACAGCAGACTCCAGAGGAGTGCAATTCAATCTACTTAACGCTACCTCGTCGTCCCTTTCTTTTCCAAACAAACTGAGGTGGAGCTTTTGGTCTTCTTCAGATCCCGGATATCCCCGTGCTTTTTCTTTAAGCGTTTGCGAGCCTTTGTGTGACCATTCCCTGTTGACGAAGCGCACCATGTTGATGAGGAGGTCGGTGGCACTGCGCTGCTCAGAGTCATTGCTTATGCTGTGCACCATATTGTCCATCAAAACGTGGAATGGGTACTTATGCAGTTTGCAAACATCCAGCACTCTCTCCCCCTTCGAGATCACATCGACGCCTTCGATGGAGAAGGTCGTCTCACTTTCTATATCTTCTGCAATCTCTGCCTCGGCCAACTTCGAGAGTAACCTTGATATGTGGAAGTACAACTCCCCTGCCCTTGCCCTGTTTCGGTAGTGTGCTTTCGCCATAAGATCCAAGATGTTCTCGAAACCATCGATTTTGTCATCCACCTTTTTTTCAATCTGCCTGAAAAGCTCGAAGAAATTAATGTTCTCCAAGCCGAAGACTCGGTGCAGGAGCCGCTCCTTTTCCCGCTCCTCCTCCTCAACGTCTTTGGCATCATTTGCCTCCTTGAAACCAGTGAAAAATTTCTCAATTTCAACAAAAGTCCTCTTGGCCATTTTCGGACTTTTTCTTTCCCCCTACCTCCTGACTATAGGTGTGATCCGAAGAAAGCAAAAAAAAAAAAAAAAGAAAAAGAAAATTCAGAACGAGCTTGGAAGAAAGAAGAAGCGCGGGGGTGTTACATTGGAAGATAAAAAAAAGGGGGTTAAACCATTATGACTTATGTCTTTTTGTAGCTCGCACGAGTAAAATAAAACTTAGAAAAGCTGCTGAGGCTTTCTTTTCGTCTTCTTTTTTGTTGCTCGACACAAGTGATGGTATGCTCTTTTAGAAGGAAACGGAAAGGGCAACCTTTCAGGGCAAGTCCCACTTAAGGAGGTTGCTTTTATTTTGAACGACCGCCATGGCCAGCGCCAACGTGCCTAATTGTGAGCTTCCAAGCAATTAGCCTCACAGATCGCTTTAGACATTTTGGCCGCCATTTTAGCAAAGGGGGAAAGAAAAAAATCAGTACCCAGCTGGAAAGAAGGGACTTGTTATTGTTTCTCCCCCCCCCCTTTCTTTTATCGAATCCTGTAGTTAGGTAGCTTCGCGCGAGCAGGAAGCGGGGCTAGAGGGATTACGTTGCTGGCCTGACGGGGGACTCCAAGGTCGCCCTCATCATCGCTGTGCTCCACCCGTCCAAACTCCGGGTGTTTCAATGGTGGCAACTCCTCGTAGGGCTCGAGGTCTTTGTTGTAGGATACCTTCGTCTTTGCCGGGACTCTCTCGTTGTTCTTCCTCTTTCTCCTTAGGCTCTTCAGAGACACCGCCCTGGCAGAATACATGTTGCTAAGATGAAATGTGGTTCAAATACTCAAAGAAAATACAAAAGAGAAAGGGTGCAGAAATCAGGAAACTCTGTTTGGCGTGTGGTCCTGTGCGTAGCGTACCCGGTTTGTATGGGACCATATCGCGTTGTGTGGATCGCAAACAGGCAGGTTCATGAGAGAGGAGTACATGCGAGGCCTTAGGCATGTAACAAGATAAAGAGCGCATTCAACGGGTCGTGGCAAGGGTTTCTGTGTAAAAGGTCAAGGGCGAGAAACAAAAGCGCTTTTATTTAAAGCAAGCGGGAGGGGCGGGAAAAAAGATTAGGGGGGACTCATGGGCCCTTAGGTAGCAAAATAAAATCAAAGAAAACTCGATCCTGTATCGTCAAGGTGACTCGCAAAGACATTAAACCGTCACTTCCCACTACTTTTCAAAGTGGGGACTGCCCAATGTTTGAAGCAGATGTTCAGGTGAGCATGTACTGCAGAAGCGGGACCACATTCCAGCATACTTGATAGCGGCGCAGAGGACCATTTCTCTTAGCGTTGTAGGTGTCAACGTCTTCGAAGTCGGTCAGCTCGCCAGACCAACGTAACCAACTGCCACAGCAGGGTGAACTTTATCATAGGTCGGATACCTCCAAGCCCGCCCCCTCCGGGACTATTCCTTGTTGACGAAAAGGAGTCGGTGGCCCTGTGTGGTCTCCATCATGTCATCAGAACGTGGATACTTCAGCTCGATTTCTTTTGCATTCTCCGGATAAATATTGATGAGGTTTTCCGAAGATTCACAGCTGTCGTCTTCGCCTCAGGTCGATGATGCTTTACCGGGGAGGTGCTGAAGACGTTACTCACGACGTTCCCTCGATGGACTATGTGGACACATGTCTTCTACATGAAGCTAGCTGTAGTAAGTTGGTATTTTATTTGCAAGTTGTTGAAAACAAATGGAATAATAAAACATAAAAAAGTATACAATAAGGGAATGGGGGCACAAAGGAGGAAAGCGACATAATAAATACAAGATAAACACCGATTCGGAGGAGTGGGGGGAGGGGGGGGGGGTGGGAAAGAACTTACAACAACGAGCTATCTATTAAAGAAAGGGCATGTACAATACAAGGTCACCTACTTGCCGGATCACCCGGTCCTCACCGTTACGCGCTTCTTCGGAGAGACATGTGTAGAAGAGGGGGAGATGGGCTTCGCGGGGGAGAGGTCCCAAGCATTGGTATGCGTGTGCCTGCGAGGGGAGACTGTGAGGAGGTTGGACTTGTTAAGCTGGGCTTTCTTTGCTTCGAGCTCCATGCGGATAGCATCCACGAGGGCAGTGGTCTCTGTGGATGGGGCGACGGGAGTGGCGGCGAGAGGCTTAAAGCTCGCCTCGCGGAGCTCGTTGCGCAGGCTGTCCACGGCACGCATACCCTCGGACAGGGGGCTCGCTGCTGCTGCTACTGCTGATCCTGTGAGCCTGCTCTCTTCTAGCCGCAGTCTTAGATCCGCCACTTTACTCTCCGCCCTTGCAGTGTTGTCCACCGCAACTACATAGTCCCTCTTCAACGCTTCGTTCTCAGCCAACAACACCTGCTGCTGTTTGTGCCTCTCCTGTATGGTGGCATTCAGATCTGCCGTCTCTCTCGCCTGCCTCGCCACGTCTTCCCTCAGTCGTATCGCTTCCCTCTCAGCATCATCATTCCTGACCACCTCAGGAGCCGCCTGCAGTGCCCGTATCTGCGAGAGCAACTCCTCCTCGCGTATTCTGCTCAGGCTGAGCTCGTCCCTCAACCTTCTCCCTGCCTCCAGCTGCCCCACCGCAGAGTCCAACGCCTCTTGCAACCGTTGGTTCTGTATTTGAGGGAGTTACTCATGTTTACTGACCTCCATACCTTCTCCAACAGCATCCCCTTCTCTGCGCCCCACCCCTCGCTGCGAAGCACTACTTCGTTCCTGTTTTTCTCCGTCTCCATCCTAGCCTGCTGCAGCGCTGTCTCTAAAGAAGGGACCATGTTCTCCCTCAGATGCATCGCATCCAGCTCTCTGTGTCGGTGCGTCGTGCTTTCAGGCATACCCTTGAAGATCGCAGCTCACTTTGTTGACTGATGTCAGCTGCTCGCGTGTCACGAACAGGTCCTGCGTCACTTTTTTGAGCTCATCATCCTTCTTCTCCAAAAGCGACCTGAGCATGGCGGACTCTCCCTTGCTATCTTTGGCCCTTTCGAACTCCAGCTGAAAGGTGTCGATGGTGCTGGTCAGTGCTTTGTTCGCGTCTTCAAGGGCACAGGACTTCGCCCCTAGCTCAGCGTTTAATTCTTTCGTCTTCTGGCGCAGGAGGTTCACCTCCTCCTCTTGCCGCTTAGCCTCCTTTGATTGGAGGTCGCGGAGCTCTTTCGTGGAATGGAGGTCGGTGTCGATCCTGTTCTGCGCGTGCTTCAGCGCGACGTGCAGTGACTCGATCGTATCTGTGGGCGTGATAAGTGTCATGTCACATACGTTGTGAAGCTGCGTACTGCGACGTCAGCTGCTCTATTTGCTTAGAGAGCTCCGTTTCCTTTGCGGCGTACTCCGCCTGTAAGCTGTCACGGAACTCCTTCTGCTGCTGCTCCTGCACCGATGCAACGGAGTCCTTGCTAGGGTCAGCAAGCCCCAGGTGCTCCTGGCACTCATTCTTGAGCAGCTGGATGTGCACAGGGTCACCCTCCACAGTCATCGTGTTCTCCATCAGCGAGATCTGTACTCCGTACTTGTCACGGAAGTACTGGATTCCTTGCCCATTCACTGTCACGAGCTTCCTGAGCATCCCAGGCGGCAGTATAATGTGCTCTGTGTGTGACTGTTGCGTCACCTTCGACGGGTCCTGAAGCCTCTTCAGGTCTGCCGCCTGTGCAATAAGCCGCTCCTTTAGCGCGTCAATGAAGGTGCGTGCCTCTTGGAGTTCCTCTGTTGCTGCGTGTAACTTCTTGTCAACCTCACTCCTTCCCCGCTCCTCAGCTGCCTCGACGCCAAGCTGCAGGGACTCGATCTCAAGAGCTCTCTCCCGCTCACTCCGGTCGAACAAACTGTTCGCCTTTCGCAGTTCCAGCATGTCTTTCTTGAGGTCGTAGTTCTGGCGCTTCAGCTCGTCAAGCTGTGTGTGGTCTTTGTGCTATTTCGTCCTGTGCATACCTCGCTCTGCGCGTTTGGGGACATTTCGGTTATTTTCCTCTCCGCTTCCTGAAGCTTCGCAGTCGCCTCCTCTGCCACAAGCTTGACTCTGGAGAGCTCGTCCTCCAAAGACGACACCCTGTTCTTGTTGCGCATGAAGTCTTCCATGATTTGCTGCGCACGGCGCTTGGCGGCGGCCTCCTCCATCTGGGAGGAGATATCCCACGGTGCGGACTTGGGGGTGTTGTCTTGGGGGTGCGCGTGATCGTAGCCAGCAGGCGTCTGGCGCTGTGGGAGATAAGAAAAATAAAGAATTGAAAAGAACAAAAGGTTTATATTTCGCCATTTCTTCACTCTATCCGAAAGAAGAAGTAATTTGCGTGAACGCGGTACGAGATGATTGCCTAGTCTGCACTTCCTCCAAACAAGTGAAGGGTGCGTACCAATAATAGTTGCGGGAGAACTCAACACCGACAAAGGCAAACCACCATAAAAAATGAGAAATGATCACCAGTTTCAAGGAGATATGCAAACGGACATTCGAGGGAAAAAAAAATGGATTTTGTATCGTTCATCTCTTTCCGTTTCGTACCCTTGGAAGCGCAAATTCGTATTGGTATGGGGTGAGCAAAAAAAGTTGCCAAGGCTAAGATCACCTTAGGTATAGTGGTGAAGCGAGTCGCATTCGCATTCTCGCACAAATAAAATCTGAGCCGAATTCTCGCAAAACTACTCGCATTCTCGCACACTCTCGCGTCAATTCTCGCACATGCTAGTGTGCATGTGCCAAAAATACTCCCCCTAGGGCTACGTTGTCGGCGTACGCGTACGCAGCAAATCTGAAAAAGTGCGTACGGCTCCGTACACCTACAGGTACAGGCTACGGGTCAAAGGGCTTACACAAGAGGGGCAAATGGGAGTGGGGCATGCCAATAGGTCGCAAGAGGCCCTTGCGCATCCTACCACATGGTGAATATTAGATTCTTCTTGAAGATTTTCCAAAATGAATGCTGTACGCAAAAAATGCGTACGCGTACGCAGCAAATCTAAAAAAGAATGCGTACGGCGTACGTTCGAAATACGGCCGTACGCCGACAACGTAGCCCTAGAAGGGTCACATGGTCCTTAAAAACGTGGTTAAACGTGAAAAAAAAGGGTTTTTTTTAAATCTTTTTCCCTAAGGTAAAAAGAACCGCCCAACGGGAGGGATGTTTTACATCTCCAGCTCCAGTACTCTGCATTTCCGAATTTGAAAAAACCCACTACCCATGTGACCCCCCCCCCCCCCCCCCCCCCCTCGACCTTCATACTCCTCCCGAACTAACGCGATCAGTGCGTTCACGTCCGCCCCCGTGTGTGATTCACCCTCGTTGATGTCCAGGTGGAGGAGGGCCTTCCTCTGAGTATCCGACCAGCCCAGAAATGGTGTTTGGCACTGGTGGCGTCTGTGCTTAACGAAAAAGCCAAAATAGGCCGAAATCCCTTAGGACCCCAAAAAATACTTATGACAGATTTCTGCAGACCACCGATGAGATGACAGACTTCTTAAGACATAATGAACGTTCAGAAATGCCTTTGCAGCCACAATAATATATTGTATGAAAAAAAAAAAAAAAAAGCTCGCCATGCTATTGTTCTTTCTTGCATACCACTGGTGCAATGTACCGAGAGTCGGGTGAGACGGAGGAGGTAACGACCTGGGGCTTAGCAGGAGTGGCAAGACCGTCCGCAAGGGGGATAGGAAAAGCTGTCACAACTGGTGTGGGGGGCGGCTTGATAAGCTCACGGGTGAGGTATAAAGTGGTCCCTGTCTGCATCCCTGCCTGCTCAGGAGTTAAGTTCAGGTTGACCCTGCTTGTCTTGGGATCGACGTTGGTCCCTGTGTACACCGCAATGCCCATTTCATCAAAGCTCAGTGTAGCATCAAAGCCCAGCAAAACGGCGAACTTGCTGCTGATCCCCGGGTGTACAAATGGCAGCATCGGGTCGACCACGAGCAGCGGTTCCTGCTTGCTGCTCGCTATCTGCGCCACCACTGTGGCGTCTCCTGTTATTTGCAGCAACATTTTCCTTTTTTTTTTTTCCCCTTTTCCCCCCACTCTTTTTTAGAAAAAAATGAACCTTTGCAGCGGGAAAAAAAAAAAAAAAAAACTATAAAAAAAAAAAAGATAGATTCCCCCCTGTCTCTGGGGTCGCTGTTGTTGTTGTGAGGGGAGGGGGGGGGGGGATATCCTAAAAATGTGAAAGAAGAAGAAGAAAAAAAAAAGTAAGAGAACAGCTTTCTTTTTCTTTTCTTTTTTTTCTCCTCTCACCTTCCCCCTTAAAAAAAACTTTTCTTTTCTCATTGCATGACAGGCCTTGGTTTCTATCTACAAGCGATTCCTTTGCAAGGAGGAAACCACTCATGATAGGAAAACCGACAGTCAAGTGGGAAGGAGGGGAAAAAGAAAAAGAGTATATGGATAGGGGGGGTTGAAAAAAATTAAACAAGGTTTTTAAAAAGAAAGAAAGAAAAAAGGGGCAAAAAAAAAAGAACATAAAAGAAAGAAAAGAAAAGGAGAGGCGGTTGGTAATTTCACATGGATAGAAGTATAAAAACAGGGGGGAAAAAATCTTTCATTTTTTTCTCTTTGAACTCTTTGCCTCTCACCTTTGTCATTCTGTCATGTTCTTTCCCTCTCTCTCTGTCTTCGGGGGCTCTGGGGGCAATTGGAGCAGGTAAAAAAAAAAAAAAATACTCGATAAAATCTCAATGTGCAGGGGTGCTCACTGAAAAAAAGATTGGAAGCGAATGGAGAGAAAAAGAAAAAAAAAAACGTTATAATGCAACTCAAAAGAAAATAGTGGGGTAAAAAAAAAAAAAAAAAAAAAAAAAAAAAAAAAAAAAAAGATAAAAAAAAAAAAAAAAAAAAAAAACAACACCAGATTACCAAATCTTTCTTTTTTTTTTTTTTAAACGTTCTTTCTGTTTTTTTTTTTTTTCCCTCTTTTTTTTCCTTCGGTTCACTTCTCGTCCCTCCCCTCCTCTCGTTTGCATTTTTCATCTTAACCCTTTTCCTTTTTCTTTTTTAAAAAAAAGGTATATCAAGCTTCCCTCACAGGCAACTCAACGGCAGGGTCAACGCTGGTGGGAGCAGGGTAGCCGGGGAGGTCCACAGAGTAGTGCTCGAGTTCATTGCTCTGGATTTTTTTTTTTTTTTTTTTTTTAAAAATATTTTCACTATCCCCTCCCCTGCGAATATACCTTTTCAGAAGCCTCAGAGCCCCCTGCTACCTGGCAGAGGTTGGGCAGAGAAACATCAAGACTGGCAATAGGGGGGAGATCCCGGAGAAGAGGTGCACTGCCTACAAAAGGCGAGAATGTGAGGTTCTTTGAGTCCGACGAGACAGGTGCTGTCTGTGTGTACAAAGAGAAGCTGAGGTGTGAGGAGCTAGCCACTGCCAGGGAGGCAGTGATGACATAAAAGACGCAGTTGGTGCAGTCCGAGATAACTACCTTGTTTGCAGTTCCTATGAAGAAAGTACATCCCTCGCAGTTCGTGACTTCCACGCTCTCCACTGCATCGATCACTTGTACCTTTGTTTGCTTGCACCCACGCACCACAACAGGCTTCATTGTTACCTCACCAGGCACTCGGGTAACCACTGTCTCGGTGCACCCCTCTATGACACATCCCGACTCATTCACAGGCCCGTCCCCCCTCACCTTCTGCACCGCATCCCCGTAGCTGTCCACCGACGGTGGTGACGGCACACTCCTCGCTTGCTGCTTGGCTGCCATCTTCGCCATCAACTCCGCCACCTTGTCGTCCTGCTCCTCTTCCTCCGTTTTCGCCGGTGTCCGCTTCGCCCAGCCACTGTGATAATTACTTTATTTTTCACCCAAATAAATACCTGTCCTGCTTCTCCTTCGGGCTGTGTTCCCCCTTAGACGGCGAAACTGCTTCTTGCTCGGGCCTGAGGGGTAGGGGTGTGAGGTCATGTGTGAGTCATACTTAATCTCTATTTTACGTGCGCTGTCCTCCTGCGCTTGCATTTCCCGCTCCTCTTCCTCGTCCTGGATGTCGCCCCAGTTGGCGTCGTCGGGCAGGCATTCGGGCAGTCCGTTGGGCGACAACGTAGGCAGCGTCTGCAGTGCTGTGCAGAGACTAGTAGCATACCGTGATGGGCCGCGAGGGGGTAGTAGCTGCTGATGTCGTGAGCTCTTTCTGGGGTGTCATGAACCCCTTCTGCGGGGTTCCCATTTCCACCTTCTTAGGAGACCTCATGTCCACAGGCCTGCCGAGGCGTGGCTGCACGGCCGTGGGCGGCAGCACGCGGCCTTGTGTGACGGGCACTTGGCGTTCCTGCGCCATGGGGCTGTTTAGCGCAGGCTCAGCAGGCTTGTCGATGACGAGGGCGTCCGGACCCGATCTTACAATGGGTACGTTGGTCGGGGTGGACTTGTCAGGAGGGGACCACGGCTGTGCGTGGGGGCTGCACTTGTGCTGGCTGGGGGTGGTGGTGATTCTACCGAAGTCCCAGTCCGACCCGACGGAGGTTGGGGTGGCGAGGCCGGGCTCGAGATGAAGGGAGGGGTTGGTGGGGGTAGAGCTGAGTGGGGGGTTCGGTGGGGTGATGTGGGGGCTGGGCCACTGGTGCTGCTGCTGGGGAGATGAGAGAGGGGAACGGTGGGGCTGCGAGGCCGGGAGGGGACGTCGAGGCGCATAGCCAGAGGCAGGGAGTTGCTGCTGCTGCCAGCCGTACTGAGACTGGGGCGGGCTCTGCTGGTAGCCTTGGTGCTGCGGGGGTGGAGGCTTGCTCAACGGGTGTGGAGGGTGCTGCAGGTGGTGTCCATAACTGCTGTGCGGTGGATGGTGCTGTCCTGGACCCGGCGGCTGCATATGGTGCCCTTGGTGGTATCCATGTGGCTGTTGAGGCGGCTGCTGCTGAGGCATCCCATACGACCCATATCTCCCATCACCCCTCATGTCCTCTCCGTACCTCTTGCCCATGCTTTGCATATCCATTTGAAAGAGAGTAGAGGGATAGCTTATAAGCTCTCTTCCTACTTTTCTTTATACGCGACGGGTGCTTATGTTTTGTATTCCTTTTTACTTCTTTTTGTTTTTATTTCTTGTCTGTCTTTTGTTTTTTAACCTTTTTTTTTAAAAATTATCTTTCTTGTTGTTTCTCTTGTTTATTTTTTAATTATTATTATTTCCGTTCAGCACACAGTCATACCGGGCTAAAGGGGAGAGGAGGGGGTGCCTGTGTGAGGATTTGTATGTTGTCAGTCAATACGAGGGGCGAGAACAAAAAAAAAAGAAGAAAGAAAAAAAAGATCATGACATGATTCGTTCTTTTTTTTTAAACTCCCCTCCCCTCTTGTTACTTTCTTTCGCTTAAATCCTTCTAGCAGTACTTTCTCCAGCCCAGCATCTCAGCGTTTTCACGGAAGGACTGACGGTCGATGTTGAGCCCGTACTTCCTGATCAAGGCGTGGCGGGACCCAGAGATACGGCAGCTGTCATGTGAGGAATTTAAATTTTTTCTCCCTTTTTTTTCTTCCCCCCATACCGGCGACCTCCCTGCTCCGTCTTAGGGTGCGAGTTCCAAACGTCACGGTGTCCCATTTTTTTTTTGACTTAAAGAAACGAAAACCTTTTTTTTTTCTTTTCCCCAAAACCTCACCAAGAGTTATAAAAAAAAAGAAACGGAGGGGGAGGGGAGGCGCACAATAGTAAATCTATAAAAAGAAATAGAAGGGAAAAAAAAGGGGGGTGTTTTTTTTTCGATTTTTCAGCCTTACAAAGCCGACCAGTTATTCTTTTTTTTTTTTGTGGTCCCTCTCTTTCCCCCCCCTTTTTTTCTTCTTCTTCTTCCCCCCTACGAACATAAACTTCTAGTAATAGCGCTCCACATTCCCTTATGTGTTCGTGGCCTGTAACTAAGAACTGCATAAAATATGACCTTCTTTTTTCTCTCTTTTTTTCTTGGAACATTATCCCGCTGACCTTTTGTTAAGATTAAAAAAAGTTTCCAAGGCTGTAACTACGAACACCTAAGAGAATATGCAGGCGCAAAAAAAAAAAAAATCTCTATTCTAATAATCAAAATAAACAAAGAAAAAGAGGGGGGGGGGGGATCTATTATAAAAAACCCTTCATTTCTTTTCAGTTTTAGAACTGGGGCGGGGGCGGGTGGAATTGTTCAGCTGTGTTGTATTTCTCCCCTTCCCTGCAAAGTATCGCACTAACATACCTGGGGGCTGCTGCCCGTTGAAGGGGGCAGGGCCGGGGCCGACAGGGGGAGGGGGCTGGATAAGGAACTCTGTGAAATAAGAAGCAGCAAGTACAAACACGACAGTTCCTGCAACACCAAGGATGACCCAAAGGCCGTAGAGGTCATCGCTGGTGCTGTTCCCACCAGTACTGACGACTGCAGTCTGACCGAACGCCAGCTGGAAGGCCGCGCCTATCATCTCGAAGGCGGAAGCGGAGCTGAGAGCAGTGCCTGTCTTCTTGAAGCCTTGAACAATTGAAGTGCAGCTCGCCTTCCCCACAGCACCCGTGGTTCCCACACACAGCACCCCTGCTATGGTCGTCAGGTCAGTGCCCGTCCCCCCCGTCACGTGCCCCCAAACAGTGTTCTCTGCTGTCAGTGGGCATGTTGTGAACACTTGCTTCGCCACCGTAGCCGAGCATATCGACACGGGGTTGAAGAATTGCACACCTTTTTTGTTTTGTTTCCCTCCCGCTTTTTTTCCATACCCAACCCCTGCAGGGTCTGGAACCTCCTCGTGTTGGCCGTCGGTGTGATCGTTGTTTCCTTCATCAGCTTCCCGATCGCGCAAAGCGTCGTGGCCCCTGCCGTGCACCTGTGAACGTTACCTTGTTATTTGTAATGCATACTCGCTTGTAGCAGGGGAGAGGAGCCCGCCCGCTAGCTTCTGCAAGTCCCCAACAGTGCTGTACCCCATGACGTCTGCCCATATGTTCGGGTGCGTCATCCACCTGCGGGTCGTCCCTTCGTAATCGAAGAGCATCGACTGCAGCAGGGCAGAGAGGGCCTCGTTCCCCCGTTGAGGGATGTTCCCAGACAGCAGCAGGTAGAAGCTGTTGCTCATGCCCAGCGGCTGCACGACGTTTTCGAAGATGTAGGCGGCAGCACGGTTGGTGTCGGTGGATGTGACGGTGATATCACCATCGATGACCATCCTGTTCAGGATGTAGACGAGGAGGGCAGTGTTGGTGTGCGCGTAGTTGTACGAGGCAGGCTGCCCGGGTGTCAACGTGGTGAAGATGGCGGAGGTGAGGTCGGTGCTCCCGACAGACGCAGCAGTGAAGGTGTTCTCCATAAACTGCGTGAAGGTTGTGGTCCCCCCTCCTGTGCACGCACCAGCAGTAGTACACGTCACACCCTGCGACAGTTGTGCACCGAAGTACAAGTCATCTGTAAGGGTCGACGTATGCTGCATAAGCATCCTGTAGGTGATGGGTGTGGTCCTGTGAGCAGGGTTCAGAAGGTTCAGGTTTGTGCCAGGGATGTACTTCGAAGGGACCTGCGTATCAAGAGCACCTGCGATACCTGTTGCGGAAGTCAGGGCGGCTGCGACGACGATCAGCTCTGCGAGGGATCCTATGCGTGCTGCCGTGTCCAGCTCCATTGGTCTTGTGGGCGTCCCTAGATCCCTGTTCCCCATGGCGGCCGTTGCACCGTTGGTGTACTGTGTGGCACCGTCCACAACAGACATCACAGCGGTTGCGTAAAGGTTCGCGTCGGCGGTGACCTGACTGTCATACAAGGCCTTCAGGGTTTGCCCTGTTGCTAGCTGCAACATAGTCGCTACTATGCACACCGTTGCCCCTTTCATCTTTTTCTTTTTTTTTTTTTTTTTTTTGTTGCTTTGTATTGGGTAGTAGGTAAGATGGTATAATTGCGGCAGGAAAAAAAAAAAAAAAAAAAAAAAAGAAACTGTTAGAGAAAAAAAAAAAAAAAAATTACGGAGTAAACAAGAACTGTGCTTCAAGTGGACCAGGGAATGGATAAGGAAAACAAAACAAAATAAAAATAAAAAAACTAGACTTTTTAAAGTTCGCGTTTTCGGCTCACCATCTAGTGGATATAAAAAAAATAAAAATAAAAAAAGGCGATCTAAAAAGGGAAAAAAAGGAGGAAAAAAAAACTGAGCCTTTCTTGATTTTCCTAAGTTCCTAAGGCCTTCCTTTTTTTTTCACCTCTTTCTGCAGTTTTCCAAGCTGGTCCACAGCTTCATCAAGCACCTCACCATCGACATTGCTCCCTCCTACTAGCGCAGGTGTCTCTGCCACTTCAGGAAGAAAAGAAAAAAAGAAAAGATAAGAAGAGTGTTTTTTTTTTTTTAAAGTCCGAGTTTCTGGTTTTCTCTCTTCAAGTTTTTCTTTCTATTTCTTTTCATGTTACTATTTCTCTCCCCCCCCCCCCCCGTTAGTTCTGTTCTTCTTATTCTTATTCTTCTTCCTCTCTTCTTCCATCACCTTTTTTTCCCCCCTCACCCTCGTAATTATTATTTGTGGTTTCCTTTCTTCATTTCACCACCCCCCCCCCCCCCTTTTCTTTCGTACAGATAAAAAAAAAGCCCATTGTTGCTTCTGAAGGTTAATCGACAAGTTTGCCGCTGCTTTCTTTTTTACAAAGACACAAAAAGAAAGCTGAAGCAAAACAAAAAAATCAACAAAAGCGTGTTTTAAAGGGGGGGGGGGATGGGAGAAAAAAAATCACAATGATATGGGGGGGGGGGGGTGTGTGAACAACACTATTCCTTTTTCTTGTTACACTCCCCCCCTCCCCCCTTTTTTTTTTCACACCAAGTTGGGTTTCTCAGGCCGTAACCGCCTGAAGGGGTGCGCTTCAGTCGATAACACATATTTATCTAACGGCAGCAAGCTCTCATCAGAGAAGATCAAGTACAAGTACTTCACCGTCTCAGCAAGAAAAAACGACTGCATCTGATTATCTTTGTAACCCCCATTGGGCGCGTCAACATCGGTAAGCCCGGAGTAAGCAATCGGAGTCTTACAATATTTCTCAATTGCCAGGAACATCTCCCATGCCCATTCTTGGTACTTCGGGTCCTTCGTCTGCCTGTACAGAATAAACAATGATTCAAGCACCTCGGGACGAAGCTGATATTTCGGATCTGTCACACGGAAATCTCTGTTCAACGCGGAAAAACTTACAATCTCCGCACCAATACCCGTTGACATTGTACTGTACAAGGACCGGCAAGTGTGCATCAACCGCTTTGCTAGCCTCATGTCAGCGGTATTGTTGGCACCGAGTGCAATCATCCCGGGTACAAAGCAAGAGAGATGATCCATGTTGAACGTCATGCCTTTCTGATAAGACGAAATAAACAGATTCCCTCGAAGGGTGCTCTTGTCGATGAGGTACGCCTTGAGGCCTTCAACAGAATCGTCGTAAAGATCGCGGAGCCACGCTTCCTTTTTCCCGTCGAGAAGCCATAATTTTAGAAGGTACTCGTAAAAACTATCGCCCTGTCCTCCTATGGAGTACACGTCAGAGTCGAACTCACCCTTTACAATGTCGAAGAATAAAGGCCACAAACCTTTCGGATGCGGTGATGAGCCTGATTGACGCAGGTCCCAGAGAGTTTCAAAGAATCTGTTAGCTGCCAACGCGTACTTGTTATCACCTGTTACTATTGACAAATACGAGAATTCAAGTTGAACGGACCCGACCTCCGCAAGGCATGGTGTGTATGGGGAGTTTGCTTCGTTTTGATACATGTTGATACGAGTGTGAGGGGCACCTGATGGGGTGTTGAATGCGATGAGAAGGCGGTCGGCGAGCTCCTTTGCCTTGTCGAGGTACACAGGGTCGTCTGATAGAGAATAGGCTCCTAGAAGCCCTCCCAGATGGCGGATAGTTGTTTCAAAAACAGATTGCGGGCCGCCTGATGGAGCGTCCCATTTAATGTCCTTTACGAAATCTCTTGCTTCCGCTACTTCTTCATCCATGCCGAGGAGCATCATGGTGTCGATGCTGTCTACTAAGGTTATGCCCCACCCGCCCCATTCGTCTGTTGCTTCTGCTGTGACGGGTTTTAGTTCGTCGTGCCCCCATGCGTATTTTTTGTACCCTTTCCATGCGTGTTTGAACATGGCTTTTACTTTTTGTCTTTTGTCTTCCAAGCTTGCTGCTGAGGCGCGTTCTTCTTCGGCTTCTGAGGGCGGTGGTGGGGTGTACCCTTTCATTGCTACCAGTATTAAGCCCATCAACACCACCATCAACACCAATACCGGGTTTGTCTTGCAAGGTAAGGTAGCGTCCAGGAGCTTTCCCTTGATCTCTTTTCGGTCAGGGATGTCCATGTTTCTTTTTTTCTTTTTCTCTTTTTTTTTTCCTCTTTTTTTTTTTGGAGTTTATGGTCCACCCTCCCCCTCCCTCCCTTTTTATATGTTAAATTCCTTTTTTTTTTTTTTCTCAGAGATCTGAGGCGGGCTGTGGAGGTGGTGAACAGCGTGAAGAAGGTTTGTGACGACGCTGACAGTGAACGGGAAGGGTTGTGGCGTACAAGTACAAGATGACGTAGAAGCGGTGAGGAAGCTGGTGGAACAAGCCAACCTCAGGGTGACAAAGAAGATCTCATAGGATCTTAGAGCGGTGACACCAGTACAGGAACACATCGCTGGTCTCGACACACCCCTGTACTACGTGCCAGTAATGAAAGTTCCAGAAGTCGCCTATAGCACCGCCGGAAGCACTTCTATAGAGTCGGTCTCCCCCAAGGGAACAACACGAGAGGGGAGGGACGGGCAGAGCTGTGGGTACACACAGAAGCAATTCTGGCCTCCTACAGTAGGGATAACGGACAAGCTGCCTCTACTCTTTTTTTCTTCTTTTTTTTTTTGCAATAACAATGAGAAGATGAAAATGAAGGAAATGGGAGCAGTTTTCTTTTATATTAACTCTGTTCGAGGGAAAAAAAAAAAAAAAAAAAAAAAAAAGGAGAAATAAAAAGAGTAAGGCGCCCTGGTTGCACTCTTTAACGTCGATCCACTCCGCCGAAAAAAAAGGGGGGGGGCTAACTCTGTCGCGTGGTTCCTTCTCTTTTCTTTTTCGTTTTTTTTTTTCCTTCTTTTTTTTTCCTTCTTTTTTTTTTCTTTTCTACTTTAGAAATATTGCGAATAGAAGAAAGATTTAAGAAAAAGTAGAGAACGAGACAGTATGCTGTACCAAACGCGCCTTTTTTCTTTTTAAAAAAAAAAAAGAAGCACGATCTCTCATAATAAAAGAAGGGGAAAAAAAAAAGAGAAGATTCCAAAAGAAACGTGTTAGCCCACCCTTTTAAGAAAACTACTAAAAACAACAAGACAACGCACTGCATATAAAAAAAGTAGAAGAAAAGAAAAAAAGGAAGAAGAACTGTAAATAGTAAAACGGAATTTTAATAATAATAATAATAATAAAAAACCTTCCCATGACCAAGGCTTTTTCTTCTTTTTTCTTTTTTTTCCCTTCTTCATTTTGGAATTTAGGCTATGGGAGGCGGGGACGCTCGAATTTTCTTTTCTTTTTTTCTTCCCCGTTTTTAATAAAAAATAGTATGGGGGGGGGGGGGGGGGGGGGGCGTCCTCCCTTTCTTCAAGATTTAAGATTGTGGAGAAAAATACTAGAAACGGGGAAAAAAAAAAAAAAAAAAAAAGGAAAATGACACATTGAAGGTGTGGCTGCTATGTTCTTCGCCTTCACATCCAGCTTTCTAATCAGCCTCCCCTCAAAAAAAAAAACCCCCTTTTTTTTTTTTGAATGTAAAAATCTCAAAAAAAAAAAAAAAAAAAAAAAAACCCGGTGTGTAAATGAAATGAAACTTGCACAGGATGAGAGGAAAATGCTATCAGTGATGGGTGTAAATGGACTGGAACTGATTGGGCCGGCCTCCTGACTGAGAAGCGTTCCGCGTGGTGTGCGGTACAATCGAAATATCAATCAAATCAGAAACCATATCATCACGTAGGTCCTCTGCGATCATGGGGGACCCGTTGACCTCCAGGAGCCATACGTTGAGATTCTTGTCCAGAATAAAATCGAACCCGAGAAGTTGGAACCCCTTCAGAGGGTGCCTCGGGGGAGAGATCCCTCTTAAGGCTTCGCTTATGACAGTCGCAGTAATCTTGTCCATCTGCGGCACAATATCTCTGTCAAAATCGGCCTCGCCCCGCGTCACATCACGAAGGTATTTCCTGAACCCCCCGTACCACATCTCATTGCCTTTTTCGTATTGACCATATAGAGGGCTGTCATTTTTTTTTTTTTTTTTTTTTTTTTTTTGTTCCATACGCAGTTTGCTGGATGCAATGATTGGTCAAATGTGCCAATTCGTTCCCATAATCGTCAACACGGTATTCTGAGGAAGCTGTGCGAAGCACTCCATTCCTTGAGACGTGAACAGAGAAGTCGCCATTGATGAGGACCCATGACCTGATGTCCGCTTTCCTTCCGTTGATAAGGAATGGTTCTTCGATGTACCTCTGTGCGACCCATGGGTAGGCGTACAGCTGTGAATCGACGTGATCGACGCACTCCTTGTAGCTCTTTGTGATGAGTATTCCATCACCTTTGGAACCGTTGGAGGGTTTTAAGATCCACAACCCCTTCGGCCCCGTGCGCCACGCTTCGTGGAACAGATGTCTTTCATCGGCTGACCCCGGACGGAGGCAGAATGTTGCCGGCAGCCACTTCTCCCTTCCCGGCACGTATTTCAGCAACTCCGCCATTTTTAGTTTTAAGGTCATGCATCTTGTCCCTTTGAAGTAGTTCACGACCGTCTTCGCCTGTCTCTTCAGACTGGGCCCCACCATCACACCGAGCGATATCGACTCCACATCAGCGATGAGTTTCTCTGCAGCCGGTTTTTCCATCAATAACAACTGGTACCCCGACAGTACATCGGCAAGCCCTTTCCTTGAGAACTGTGCCTTCCCCTGTGCGGTTGTGACGTGCCATCCCCTTTTCTGTAGGATCTCCGCTATTCTCACGAACGTAGTACCGGATTGCGGGAAGATGAGTGCACTGCAGCTCTCCGTCGGGTGTTTCTTCACAGAAGGCGGGAGGAGGGGCCGCGAGCGTACCCCGCTGCGGTGCTGCGCTGAGTGGTACCAGCAGAAGCCGTTCAAGAGCAGTTTCTTCAAAACGTCGTACTCAGGGCGGGTTTTATTGGTGATCTGCACCTCAGCAGTGATGCCTGGGTACCGCTTCAGAAGGGGTGCTATCTCGTTACAGTGGTACGGCAATGTACCAAGCTTTGACAGGCTGTAAGACGCCACCATAAGAGAGAGGGAGAAGATACGTGCACCGGGCTCTTCGAGAGGGGTTGTAGAGAAGGTGCGAAGGGCCAGCATGCAATCCTTGACCTGTTCGTAGGCGAGCATGAAGTTGGACTCCAGGAGATTGCACATCCCGCATGTCGCCGTGATAAGGATCGAAATAAAACACTCCTTTGACAGTGTTCCGTACCCGTCCGCAGCAGGCATCACGAACCCTAAGTTGGACAGCCTTTGAAGCGCTTTCTTTATAGACCCTCTCCACACCTCCAGGAGCCCTAGAAGCATTTGTGTCTCGCGTCGTAAGTCGCCCTTGCCTCTTACTTCAGCTTCTTCGAGCATCTCCTTCGCACCCTTGCACCCCATCATTGCCCCTTTCTCTTCCCAGTTTTCTTTCAGTACCTTCACGCACAAGATATCTGCGGCACCTTTGTTGAGCTGCTGTACATAAGCAGCATCGCTCTCCTCAACAGGCATCCCCGTGTCCCTGCTCTGATATGATGTGAGGCGACACAGAAAACTCAAAATCTTACTAAAAAAAACATACAAAACATGTACAGAAATATACGAACAGTCACTCAGCAGGGTAGAGGGGGGGCTGAAAGTGTCGGTTAGTTATTTATCTTTTTCGAACCAAGGAGCTCACGGTAAGCCTTTTGAAGAGCGCCCTCCGATCGCTGGATGGCTGCCTGGCGGGCAGTAAGGGAGAACGTAGACTCCTTTTCCAACTGTTTCTCTTGCTGGACCCGCTCGTGGTGTTTGTAGTGAGGGTAAATAGACAGCTTTCGATAGGCCTGAGCGAGGAGACGAGTGGTGTGCTGCTTCTCAGTAAGCGGGAAAGGCGCGAGCATGTGGTGCCTTGTTTGGGTTTGCACAGATATTGCTGAGACGCGAGCCTTGGCCTTCTGGGCGACACGTGCCATTTTGTTCCTCATCTTTTCTAGCTTCGCCTCGTTCCTCCTGGCTACCTCTTCGTAGCTCGAAGTCACGGAGTGCGCGTCCTCCATCCTCTCCCTGAGTTCATCTATTGCCTTGCCCGTCCCTCTCTTGTTCAGCTCATGCTCAGCAAGCTTGTCCTCCAACAGCCTCACTGCCCCCTTTAGGTCTTCGCACTCTGCCGTTTTGTCTATCACTGCTTGCTGCAGATCACCTGCAGTCTTGATCATTTTCCCCGTTTCAGATGTCAGGGTGCTTATCTTCTCGCTCTGTTCAATGACCTCGTCCTCCAGCCGTGCCACAGCGATCGCCTTCGTTTGCACAGTTGTTTCCATGATTTCAAGCTCCTCCTGCTTCTTCCGCATGTCCGTAACAAGCTTCTGCGAATTGTTATCCAACAGGCATTCCAAGGTACTGATCTGCCCTTCATGCTCTGTCACAGTTTCCCGTAGTAGAGAGGCCTGTCTCTCCAACTCTTCGGTCATGCGAATGGCGCTATTAAGCTCCTCTTCTTTTTCCATCTTGTACTTCGCGAAGTCTTGCTGCAATGCCGCATGGTCGCTGTCGGCTTGGTTGAGGATCTGCTTAAAACTGGCCAGCCCGTCGTTCTTCTGGCTGATGATTGAGTCCTTCGAGCTGATGACGGACTGGTGCTCCCTCAGTTGCTCTTCAAGCTGTGTAATGATAGCGTTCAAGGTTTGCTCTTTGTTCTTTGCTTGCTCCGTGTGTTGAGTGAGCATCGATGCCTGCTGTGTGTGGATAGACTCTTTCTCTTCCATGGCAAGCTTTGTGGAATGTAACACCCTCAGTGAGTTCTCTTCCACCTCGTGCATCGACTGCTGCATTCTGCCTTTTTCTTCGAGCGCCGCGCGTAACTCGCACTGTGCCTCTTCCAGTTCCCTCTTCCTACGATCCTCCGCGTCGATGATGTTCTGCCGCAAGGCAGCCATTCTCTCTTCATACTCTTGCATGACCCGCTTCTGCTCCTCCACGGAGGCCAGCACCCTTTGTTTTTCTTTTGTGGATTTGTCAAGTTCGAGATGTGCATTTGAGACTAGCTCCTGCATAGCCCGAACTTCATCAGGGGCTGTTCCTTTTCCAATTACCCTGGCTCGGTCGCCTTTGCGAGTCAAGCTGACAAAGGGTCGCAGCATGCTGCCCCCTATCACAGACACGTCGATGGCATCGTTGACTGCCACATTGTTCACGTAGAATTTCACTGTCTTCACATACTCTGTGAGGTTCACGTGCACCGCGATGCGTGAGCCCTCACAGAGCTTGTCATGCTTGCTGTATGTGTTCCCCCCGATGATGAGCAGTCCGTCGCTGCGCAGCTCCACCCTCTCCCCCATGCAGTCTGCGCCGACACCTACACGTCCGTTTATAACCTCGAGCTCAACCTCAAAGGTGTACAGCCCCCATGTTATCACCCCAGAAGAAAACACTTCACTTGGCACGTCTTTCGTGAGGTACGCTGTCCTATCCTTGTTGGTGAGCACTACACACGGCCCACAGCGTGTGTGGTCGAATGTGAGATAGCCTTCCGGCAGCGCCTCGTCGCTGGGTGCTTCGGGAGAATGCCATTTAGAAGGACACCACAGCTTGCAGTGAGTGACACCGTTGCACCCTGGGCAAACAGCCTCCAGAGGGGCTTCAAGGACATCCTGCGGCAGTTTTTGTTCTAAGGTTGCTATCTTGCCGGAAAGCCGTTCTCGCTCAGTGCGAGCAAGGATGCGCTCTTGCTTTGCTTGGATGAGGCGCTGCTCGAGGTCGTGCACAACACGCTTGTTCCGAACGCTCTCAGCAGCAGTGGTGTCGAACGTAGCAAAGTGGCCGTCGTCGCTGGACGAGTCAGAGTACACTTCCTCCTGTGCAGGTGGCGTAGCAACCAAGGGGGAAAAGGGAACCAAAGGCCGCAAGGCAGGTGAGTCATCGTTCAGAACGATAGCAGGAGGGGGATCTAAGGGGCTCGGGCTGCCCGCAGCTACGGCTGGGGTGTCAGCACTGGGCCTATAAGGTGTGATAGGGCTAGCATCCGCGGCGAGGGGTCCGGGCCCTTTGCTATAAACTGAGGGGCTCCCAACTTCTGTATCGAACTGACGTAGGTCATCAGGGCTCCCCGATGGTTCTGTTGGCAAACTCCCAACCGGCATGTTATGCTTGATAGGTAAGTCTTTAATAAGTGTTGCCACACTGGCGACCACCCGCTCTTCGTCCTTTTGGAGGCATGTGACCCTTTTCTTTGTCTCAAGGAAGTTGAATGATAATGCGTCATACAGGATCTCCCTTACAGGACCACGTCCTTTGGACAGCCCCACCGAGTAGAAAAGCTCCCTGTCCTGCACCCAGAACCTAACAACTTTGCCGTTTGCGATAGGAAAGTTGACCTCATCCATCGTGTATCATGCCTCGCTGTGGTGGTGGGGGGGGGGGGGGGGGGGGGGTGTTCTTGACGCATTCACGACAAAAAAAAAAAAGGGTGCAGTTAAACTGAATTATCTAGACTGTTTAGGATATTCGACAGCATGCCAACAGAGCCATCATAGCAAAGGTGAAGCTTGTCAAGACGGAAAAGCGAGGTGGGGTGCGTGCCGAGCATAGCACCTAGTTCAGCCGTGGGAAGAACGCGCACCCTGTAACGTGACGCTCTTGAAGCAAGATACTTCCTCAACTCGGTGTTGTGATCGTGTAAAAGCACAGAGTCGTTGTACAAGCCGCCGAAAGACACAATGAGAGAGTCGGCAGGTTCGATGGGAAGATGTGGGAGGACAGAGGCAGGGTGATCACTTTCACCACGCATGAGGATGTCGGTCAGCTGGAAAGCCACGCTAACGTTTCTAGGGGTTGTGATCTTTAGAATCTTCATAGGGGTGGGGGTGTACCATTCAGACTTTCCCCGGATGGCACCCACCACCCCATGCTTTACAAAGTTCAGGTATGACGTGAACATGAAATCGGGTATCGAAAACCGTTTGTCTCTGCTTCTATACTTCCCTTTTGCAGATGGTATCCCTGATCTCTGAAGCCCTCCTTCTGTGGTGTGGTACAGCCACTCTCGTTGTGTTTTCTCAGGATCGGATTGAAACGACAGCCAGCAAACAAGGACTTTGAACTGTTCATGCATGCGGGTGTCGCCTATCATCCAAATTGTGGTATTCGGAGGTGATTTTGACAGGTATTCCCACCAAGCCCTTCCAGGTCTGTTATTCTTCATTTCCCAGCAGGAATTGACTGACATTTTCCCTCCAGGTGTGTTCCTGCACCGATGGGGCGTTCCCTCGCCCATCCATGGGCACCTCCCTGGTTCCTCCTTCACCTCCCTCCATTCACACCTTGTTTTTTTTATCGCGGGAGGGCTGCTTGGCGGGTTTGTAAACTCGTACCAAGAAGCCGTTATGGTGACCAAACCTACTCCGAATGCCACACATAGCAGAAGCTCATGCCGGCTCAGAAAGAACAACATGGACCTGCAAACGGTTTTTTTCTTTTTTTTTTTTTTTGCTCCCTTCTGAACGTAAAAGGAAGGGGGGGGGGGGGGGGAAAGAAATCAACAAAGTCCAGATTTCTCTGCAATGTACAGTACTACACACACCTTTTTTTTTTTTTTTTTTTTTTTTTTTTTTCCCTTTCTCTTTCTTTTTTTTTTCCATCCCGCCCCTTTCTGGCAGGAAAAGGGATAATACGATGAACGAGAAATAATTTCTTCATATCCCCTCTTCCTGTCCACCACCTCCACTATTCTTTTTTTTTTTTTTTTTTTTTTTTTTTTTTTTGTGCGCGGATTCCTGTAAACTTCATCAAAGGAAAGAAAGAAAAAAGAGAGGGGTGGGTATAAAAAAACAAGTATAAAAGATGAACGGCGAAAGAAGAAAGAGAAAAAAAAAAAGAGTCGGTTTGATTGTTGTTTGTGCACAGCCAGGATTTAACCTGTAGAAGGATAAGCCCAACAATGCCACCACTACTCTTTTTTTTAATAACAACATTCATTATCAAATAATAATTGTTTTTCTTGTTCAAGTTAAAAAGAAAAAAAAAAACAATATTTTTCTCGCACAATTATTTTGGAATTTGGAAAAAAGAAAAACAAAATATGGAAAGGGTTTCAAAATTGAATTATGATGAAGATCCACCCCAAAAAAAATCTCACCGGCTGCATGCACGGGAAAGAGGACAAAAAAAAAAAAAAACAGAATTCAAACAACAGCAAGTAACGACAAAGCAAGAACGGAAAGCATGGTGCAAGTAGGCCCCGCACTGTACATCTCAATCGACTTACCGACAAGTGGCCCTGCTACTATGCTTAGAGCCTTGCAGATCCCGGCGTAGGCACTTAGGGTGGTCGCCCGCGTCCCGTCTTGCAAGCCGACCTGCTTGTTGATGTAAGAGGAGGTCATTGGCCACATGACACCCCTCACGACACCTAAGATGCTATTCGCCAACAGGACGAAGGCCACATGTGGAAGTGTGAACAGCATGTAGCACACCGCCGTCGCGAAACTTTGTGATTCTTTTTTTTTTTTTTTTTAAATAAAATACCTCAGCATAGCGACGACACTGCCTTCGCTGCCACCGACCAGCGCCAGGATCTTGGGTGCGTACATGGAACCCACTGATCCGGCTGCGTTCACAGCAAACCACACCCACCCATACACAGCAGGGCTGAGCCCGTGGGCCCTCCATAAAACAGGAGCCAACCACACAGAGATATACGTAAACGTCGAGAGAATCGACAACGGTGTGAGAATGCCGTGCGAGGCGTTCCGGAAGACCACTGCATAGGGGATAGGGTTGTAAATAGACGCCTCGTTCGGGGTAGTGGGGTTTGTGAGGAACCCTGCCAAAACAGCACCTATAAAGGTAGGCAGCGCAGAGAGGATGATGGCGTGCTGCGGAAGGAGGAAACCGCCGAAAACAGAGAAAACCGCCTCTGTAGTTGTGACATATGAGATGTGTCGGGACTCGTGTTTGAGCGCGTCTTTCTTCTCAAGATTTAGAGACCGGACTGTTTCGTGAAGGAGGGCTACGTCAGTTCCGCTGAAGAGGGCACATCCTATGGGTTTTACCACAGCTGATGCCCAGACAAAGCCCATGCCAAGGAGGAGATACCCAATGCACAGCAGCAGGAAGGACACAACTAGCGTAGCCTTTCTCCCCAGCCTGTCAGCTACCCACCCGCTTGGAATCTCAGCTACAACGGTCACAGCGGAGGCCAGGCTCGTTACTAGGAACACTTCTTCCATCCCCAACCCCAGATCCGTGAACCATAGGTACATCACGGGGACAGCGGGGACAGCTTGTCGGAGACACCTCACCCATAACAGCACATCCAACTGCCATTCCTGTACTTCTTTGTTTTTTGCCGTGTACCCCATTCCCTCCCCTCTCCCTCCCCCACCTTTGTTGTACAAATGTGGGAAAATCGTAGGGGAACTTTTTTTTTGAGGGGGTCAGAAAACGGAAAGATAGTTTTTTGAAAGAAAAAAGAAGAGCCACAGATCGCTAAAAGAAAGTGGAATGAATGGGGTGTGATGGCACTAAGAAAAAAAAGGGGGGCGGGGACACACGAACCAAAGCAATCACTTTTTTTTTTTGCCCATTTTCTTTTTTTTTTTTTTTTTTTTTTTGTTGCTGTTCAACAAAACTACTCATTTGAAGCCTAGTCGGGGGTTCATTAGTTCCTCCCGTTCAGATGGATAAAAAAAAACCCCTCTGGAAAAATGCTATGATCACCCCTCCTTTTTTTCCCCCCCCGCTTCCATGCTTTGTAATAAAATAATCTAAAATATAAGGAAAAAAAAATGTAAGACATAGAAAAATAACATTAAGTTCATAACATCTACTTTCAACATCTACTATAAAAATATAAAAAAATATGAGCTCGTCCGGACGAAAATGTCAACACTTTTTTGGGCACCTCCAAAAATTTCTTGTTTTGATTATTTGAGCAAAAAAAGGGCAGCATGCAACCATAGGAAGATGACATACATGGTGTACATGATGCCGTTCTTTCAATTGCGATGCTTGTTTTGCCATGAGGGTGGCAGGCTTTGCAACCGGCTGCCCCCGGGAAGCGAAAAATAGAGGTCAGAAAAACGGCGAAAAATGTTTAAAATGCAATTTTATTGCTTAAAATGCAGTATCTAGGGTGCATAAAATTGGTGATCAAGCGCACTTGTGACCCTTGGGTACAACCCAGGGTCGGGTTACTGTTAAAAGTACTTAGCGAAAAATATATGGCGCCGATAGCCCCCGAAAATCCGGTTTTTTACACCCTATTTTTTGGCTTTTTAAAGGGGTTCCTAAGGGATTTTGGCCGGTTTTTTACACCCTATTTTTCAGAAAAACCAATTCTTAACACTTGCCTGCTCATGCAGAGCTTCGACATTGGTATCTTTGGGGTCAAACTTTCATTCTCTACCCATCTGCTGAAGTTTTTCCTTTTCTTCTGCACTCATAATACTTTAAAAGTGAAAAATTTGCTTTTTTAAGGGGTTTTAAAGGGATTTTAGCCTTAAATAGGCCAAAATGGCACATTAAGGGTAAGTTCTCCCCACCCCATTTTAATAGTGATTTAGAGTCCAGCCCACCCAAAATGACCCCAAAGGTTTCACAGATTTTCAATCTGCGTCCATTCCTCCTGTCGCTTTTCACGGAAAAACGAAAATAAAAAATGGAGTCTGGGTTATTTGTAACTTCCAAATTGAATCGTTTGCCAAAAACCATTCTAAAAAACATGTTTTTGCACGTGCGTTTTAAAAATAAAAAAGGACTGCATTTCTGCACACAAAGTGGTGTCGGACTACTTTTCTACTTAGAAATTTAACGGGGGTTTTCCGCCGCATAGGAGGGTCATTTGTTGACATTTTTTTCCGGACGAGATCATATAAAAAAAAGAAATCCCTCCAGGGATTTCTTTTTTCCCCCTTTGTTTATTGTATCAATGTGGAGCTCCCCCCCCCCCCCGACTTCTTATTTAGGATCATCGGGCTGCTTTGATATCACCATCTTCTTAAAGTCGTTCATCTCTGTTTCCCACCGTTTTGTGAGTCGGAGGGTGAGCTGCGACTCCAGGACAGCAAGGCGGTCCTCGAGGGCAGGGTCGGCCTGCGGTGACGAAGGGACAGGAGATGCCGGCTCTTCATTCAGCAATGCGTCGATACTGTTTCGCATCCAGTGCAACACGGACGTTGCATCGTCCTCCGGCAGCTTCACCCTTCTAGGGGGTGGGAAAGTAGAAACCAACGACTCGTCAGGCGGGCTCCCTTCTGCCTCCATACTTTCAAATACCTGCTGCATTCCCTCTACCATTTTGTCAAGGCCCTTCCTACAGTTTTGAGGGTACACAATGCCCTTGCTCATCCTGCTCGTACACGTGTCGTCCAAGATGTCTTCTTCACTTTTGGGAATCGTACCGGTGCTGGAATCAAGCTGAAGGGTGGGAAGAAATGCTTAAAAAATTAAGGTCGTAACACACCTGTGACTTGTTTTTCTTCCAAGCTTCCCTCTCATCTTGCAACCGTTGTTTTACAACCGATTTCGTCAGGTCTGTGTTGTGTATGCTGCTTGAGGAGGTGTGCCATACCTCCTTCATCGGCGGTGTCTTCACCGTCGCTTGGTGCTTTTGTAGGGGTGGCTGCCTGTTCTATCTCGTCGATAACTTCCATCGCTTTGCGTTCTTTTTCTTGTTTTCTCTGCCGTTCGTCGTTTACTTTTTTGTTCTGCTCTGCCATGGTCTTCACCTCATCGAATTTCTTCTTTAATCGCTCTTTTTTTGCAGCCTCTTCCAACAGTTTCGTGCGTTGGTCTTCTTCTTCCTGGATCCTCCTTCTCTCGTTGTTCTCTTCTTCTTCTTTTCGAAGCCTTCCCCGTTCTTCTTCTTGTTTTTTCGCCAGCTCTTCATCTTCCATTAACCCGCTCATCAACATTTCTTCACGCATCATGAGCGCTTCCCTCTGATGCTGCTCGCGGCCTATCAAAAGCTCCACAGCCTGCTTTGCAAGTTCTAGTTGTTGTCTTTTGAGCTCTTCCTCTTGCATTTCAAGCTCCTGTCTTGCGAGGTCCTCCTTTTCCCTCAGCTCTTGCTCTTGTTTTCTCGCGAGTTCTTTTTCCCTTTCTCTTTGCTTCCTCGCGTTTTCCTGTTGTTTTATGAGCTCTTGCTGCCTTTTCTCGAATTCTTCCTGTTGTGCTGTTTCTTCCGCTTCCTGCCGTTGTTGTTCTTCTAGCGCCTTCTCCCTTTCCAGCTGCTCCTTTTCCTCTGTTTCTCTTCGAATCTTCTCCATAAGCTGTTCTTCCCTTTCTTCGGAGATGGGCACGTTCAACGTTATGGGTACGGGATCTATGTGCTCTTGTGTGATAGGCTGGCTTGCAATTGGTGGAAAACTCAGCCCTTCGAAGGCCTGGCGATCACCTAGCCACTTGTTATTTGCGTTCTCACGAATCACGTGGCCGGGGGCACAACTTTTGTCCTCCGCTTGCTCTCGATTCCTTTCAGACTCTTTATTCTGTTGGTGTTCCCTCGCTTCTTGGTCATCCCTGACCTGCTCTGCTTTCCGTCGCTCGTCAGCCTTCCTTTGCCATTCGACCTTCGCCCTTTCTTCTGCCTCTTTCCTCTCAGCATTCTTGTCTACGATTCCGGATGTTTTCGGCTCCAACAGGTCGTTCGGGTCGATGTGCGCTTCGACTGTCATTGAAGGGTGTGCGTCTACAGGTGCCTCGCGAGTGGGGTCGTGGTGCACAGTGGAGGGGTGCGGGTCGACAGGCTTGTGTATTTTGCGCCACTGGGCGGTCACGCTGGTGCGCAGTAGAGATCCTGAGAGGACAGGCTTGTCCTTGTTCCACAAGGACTCGATGTCTTTCGTTGCGCAGATGCTCCTCTTGCTGAGGGGGATCTCGTTGCCGTCATCTTCGTCATCATCCGAGTCGTCAAGCGGCTTGAAGCTTCCGGCGGTTGAGATGTTGTCCATCTGCGGGAAGTTCAGGTTGTCCTCCACGAAGGCCTGGTACGCCTGACCATGCCATTTCCCGCCCACATTCCCACGAAGCACACCCGACGTGAACATAGGTCCCCTAGGGTCGCCCTTGATCTCCTCAGCAGGCTTCGGCTTCACTTCAGCAGGCGCTGGTGTTGGATCAGCTGGAGCAGGAGCAGGAACAGGAACAGGAGCAGGAGGGGCGAGAGCTCGTGGAATCGCAGGCTTAGCACCCCCACCAGCTTCCACTATTTTAGAAGCGCTGGCGGCAGAGAACTTCCACACGTAGAGGCATCCCTCTGCATCGCCGACCACAAGCTGCAGCTTCCCAGACGACACGACCCACGACATCACAGTAGGCTGCGCCCCCGTGTTGGGTGTTTGTGCTACGATAGTTCCGCTGAAGTAATCCACGATCTTGATGCTGCCGTTATACCCTGCTACAGCAACCCATTCTGCACCTGGCTCGATTTTGACCATGTAATGGCCTTTGCCCTCAGATGGAATTCTGTACTGCCTGCGTACCTGACCCAGAGGCAAGGTCATCTGCCTGCAAGACAGGAAGTCATTCTTCCCCACAGACAGGAGGATAGTCCCCCGTGGATACATGGCCGTAGAAAGAATAGGTGACTTCGTAGCGTACACGGTGGGCTCGTCGGCAACCTCACCCTCCAAGGTGATCGGCTGGTATACAATGTTGCCGTCGGTGCTGCTGCTTACTAAAAGGAGTTTCCCGTCTTTGTTCACAGGCTGCAAGGTGACGGAGGTTATGGCGTCTGTGTGCGGGTTGAACGACAGGAGCACTTGTAGCTCGCTGTTGGTGGCCTTCAGCAGGTGAACCATGCCGTCCCGACCGCCCGACACGAGCAAGTCGGGTGAGCACGGTGGGCCGAAGGTCATGGTCACAACGTCTGAGTCATGTGCTGCGCACGACGTGACGACGAACATCTCGTTCACAATGTCGAGAAGCGTGATGGACCCTTCCTTGTCGCCAACCGCCAACAAGGTGTTCGACACATTCGCGGTCAAGGAGCGCAACGAGGCACCCTTCACCTGGAAGGACCTCACCTTGTTGTTCCCCTCTCCGGCGACACTCCAGATCTGCACCTTGCCATCTTCACTGCATGAAGCAAGCTTTATACCACCGTCATCCAAATAGATAGGCTGCATGCCCCACACTGCTGTCCCGTGCATGGATCGTGATGCAAGGAAGGTAGTGGTCGCCGACGCGGAGTCGGGCTGCAGCTCGATCTCATAGTGGTAGGTAGACTTGTCCATGTTGATGATGTGGAGGTACCGTCTATCAAAGACCATGGCGGTGATGGGTGTGGGGGAGGGGGCGGGGATTTTTGCCATGAAGGCGAGCGTTGCTGTGGAGAAGACGTTCACCTTCCCGTCGCTGGCACCGACGCAGATGTACTGCTCCGAGATGGTGGCGGTGGTGAGGACGATCTCCTGCAACCGATCGGCAGATGTAAGCCCGTGCACCCATTTGGCAGCGTTTCCACGCTTGTCAAGCTCGATGACATGCGACGCCTCTGCGATAACGTACGTCTTGCTCGCGGTGCAGCCGGCGGTGATGAAGTTAAGGTTGCTGAATCTTTTCAGATTGAACTTCGGAAGGCGGTCCTTGTCTTTGTGAGCATATGCCCAAGCCTGGAGGTGTCCCAACGACCCGTACGACATAAAGCCAAGGGACGCCATGGGTTGGATATTGCACAGCTTCTTCGGGAGCTGGTGGCTCGAGAGAGGAGACGCAAAGGACGACCGCCAGTTCCATACATACACCTCGTCATCGGCACAAGATACAAGAGTGTTCCCACATTGTGAGAAGGTCAAAGAGGTGACTGGCTTGCCGTGTTTTCGGATCACCAGTTTTGATTGTTGTGTCTTCACGTCCCACACCACGACGCGTGACAGGGTGCCTGTCTCGCTGGCGGCAACAATGTTCTCCTGTGTAGGGTGGGGTGCGATACACCTGACTACTTTTTTCGTTTTCAGCAGGGCAGCGTGCCCGTCATTTCTCCAATCGTGCACAACTATGGCTGCCCCTGCCGACCACACCAAGTTTGAGTCAGCTGCTCCACCGACCGAGCTATCCCCACAGATCCAATGGCCGATGATCTTCGACAGTACTATAGTTCCTGCATCTTTCTTTTTCCCGGTGTTGACCGGTGCTGCTTTTCTCCCCTTCATACCTATTGTCGTACGGGTTTGGTTTGGTTTTTTTTTGGGGGGGGATGAAGTTATGTATAAGAATAAAAAACAACAATAGAACATGGGGGGAAGCGGGATGAGAAAAAGAAAAAAAAGAAAGCGGAAGAAAATACTTTTTTTTTCAACAAGAAGAAAAGAGAGGAGAAGAGGGAGGGGGAACACGCCCCTTTCAGATTTCTTTTTTCTTTTTCAATGCTTCTCTCTTTTTTTATTCTTTTTTTTTTGTTATTTACTATTTCTTTTTTTTAAACACTCTACGCTGAAGATAAAGGTTTCTTCCTTTCCCTCCTCTGTAGATGGAGGAGGGTGGGGTGAAAAGAAAAGGGGGATCGGGTTAAGGTTTTTCCTTCCCCTCCCCCCCTCCTTTTTTTTTGCTTTTCATTTAACTATTTCAAGGTTTCACGCGAGAGTATAAAAAAATGGGAGGGAAAACAAATGGAAAAAAAAAAAGAAAACTACAGTCAAATCAAGTCATAACAACAAATCGGGGGGACGGGTGAGAAGATACAAAAAAAAGGGGGGGGGAGAAAGAGAGAGAAATCACACAGTATAAAACGGACCCAGATGGGCGCACCAAAGACAATTTCACTACTATGGGTGAGGAGTAGTGTAGCAACCCGCCCCAGCAACCGCAAGAAAAAAAGAAAAAAAAAACATATCAAAACTCATAAAATGTACACGTGTTATGAAAACGCAAAACCAGCTGTTTTTTCGCTAATATTCCTTATTTTTTTTCTTCTTCTTCTTTCCTCAATTCTTAATACGTTGTTCTGTTCCACAGTTCCCCTTCCCCTCCCCCCCCTTTTTTTCCCCCTACAAACCACCTTTGGGAGGGAGGGAAATATTTCCTTGTGTTCGGTACAATAAAAAAATTAAAAAAAAAAAAGGTTTCAAGATACCCGCCCCAAAGGAACGGGAAAGGACAGTACATATAAAAGCAGTTTGCATTCTTTTTCTACAGACCACCTTGGGAGGGGGGAAGGAAAAAAAAAAAACATAAAAAATTCACTATGAAAGAAAAATGAAGTGGTTAGCGCAACGGCCCACAAGAAAAAAAAAAAATAACTATTTATTGCCAACAAATTATGAGTCATTATTTAACGCGAGTTCCCGAATTTTTTGCACGAGGGCCCGCAGGGCCCGAGTGCAAAAAAACGGGTAACGAGAGTTAAATAATGGCTCATTTGGCGGCAAGTAAGTCGTTTTATTTCACTCTTCGTCATTTGAGTCACTCACTCTTCACTGCTTTCACTGCTGTTTTTTTTCACGCAGGTCAGCCTTTTTGGGGAGTTTCCTAAGGTAATATGGGGTTGCTATTTCGCCATGGCATTTAAAGGGGAAGTAAGGCACTTATTCCCACTTTTAAGGGCTGGAATGGCCTCAGATGGCCAAAAATAGTCAAAATACCCCCACCCCAAAAAAATTTTTCAAGGGGTTGGGTGCATTTTTTTCCACGGCGAGACTCATTTTCCCACTTCACTCTGAAGGGCCATTATTTAACTGCAAAATCTCATTATTTAACTAGTTAAATAATGGCGATTTCGCGTTAAATAATGGCCATTTCGCGTTAAATAATGAGGCCCCTAGTGAGTGAAGAAAATGACGAAGAGTGAAATAAAACAAAAAAAAAAAAAAAAAAAAAAAAAAAAAAAAAACAAGTGCCTTACAATGAAGTCGCACGGTTGATAATAGCAGACTTGCGTTCTCGCTGGGGGGAGGCTGCCAGGTGAGAGGCCCTGGGGGAATGAGCAGGGGAGCCGAGGCGCCTTGGCGAGTATGAAGGGGAAGATGGCTCAATACCGAGCGCTTCAGAAATTCGTTTGTCCGCAGCGTGGAATTGAAGATGTGTGTCGAACTCCCTCTTGCATACATCTAGCTCGGCTCGCACCTTTGAAGACTCCCTTTGCGCCTTGCTCAGGTCAGCCTCGAGCCTCTCGCCTCTAGTGGAAGTTTCTCGAAGTGCTGACTCGCATCGCTTGTTCTTCCCCCTGGCCTCGGCAAGCTCCTTCTCTAGCTCTTTTACTCTCAATCTTAAATCAGGGCATCTGCACATCTCGTACTTTGCTTGCAAATCGTTTCTCTCGTCTGTCATCTGCTTCAGAATTTCTGTTTTTGTGTCCAACGCTTTGGATGTTCGTCCGCACGACACCGTCGCCTCCTTCAGCATTCTCTGGTTCTCTTTTAAATCATTCTCAACCCCGCTCAGGTGCTTCCTTGTCATCATCAGTTCTTCTGATGACTTCCGCAGCTGCTCCTCTAAGTTCTTCAGCTCTGTCTTATCCTTCTTAATAACAAATGCTGATCGGAAGGCTGCAGTGAATTTCTGCTTTTTGTGGCTGTGCATGTCCGCTTGTATTCTTAGTTTGTCCTCCCTCAACTGTAACTTGTCAGCCTCGAGTCTTTCTTTCTCCTTCTCGAGCTGTTGTTGTTTCTCCTTCATCTCTATCTCCGTCGCCTCCGCCTCCTTCAACGCTAGTTCGGTGCTTTGAATCTGCTCTGCGTACTCCTGTCTGATGGTCTCCGCGTTCGCCACGTTCCCTGCTTGCAACTGTTCTTCTAGCTGCTTTTTAAGATCTTCCACCTAATTTTTTTTTTTTTTTTTGTTTTGTTTTGTTCTTGCAATATATAAGATGTATACCTGTCCTTTGAGGTTTGAAACCATTTTGGCGTTCGGCTGTTCGTTTTGAATGACCTTGCAGACGATGGCCTTGGCCTTCTGCGCGTAACGCAGGGTGCTGATGGTGTCTTCGATGCTTTCTTCACAAGGCGAGACGGCTGCGATCATCATGGTGCGTGAGTTGCCGCCCAAAGACTCCTTCAGCACCCATGTCAGCATCGACTCACGGTAAGGGGGGACAGCCTTTGTCTTCTTCTTGCTGTTGTCAATGAGAACGTCAAACACCTTACGAAGCGTGGAGAGCGACTGGTTGATGTTCTTGGCTTCTGTGAGCTGGGTACCTGAAGCACCGGTCATCTTAAGCCTTTCAGAACCCGCGAGGTCGACTAAATTGATCAGCGACCCACGTCTGAGCCCTGTCTGGGCGTTGACTTGTTCGATGCAAATTTGACAGATGGCATGCGATCTTGATGAGGTAGCGTTCATTTTTGTCTCGGCGAGGGCACGCTCAGAGACACCGCGTTCCATTTGCTTCTCGCATTCCAAAGCATTGCTTACGGTAACCCGCATGAGCCCTTCTACCTGAATACCAAGAAGAGGGTGCTGGCGGATCTTCACGGCACTGTACTCACCTGCCTTTATCTTCTTGTTGAACAGATCGCGGACTTGCTCGTTGTAAATCTCCATGAACGAGATGTTCACAACGTACTTTGCTCCGGGGTTGCTGACTTTTTCTGCTTCGATGTGTTTAAAGAGGTCGCCGATGAGGAGGTAGGAGAGGCCTGGTTGACCGGGGGCTCCAAGCATACTGTAAGTCTTTCCTGAGCCGGTTTGACCGTAGGCAAAGACGCAGCCGTTGTAGCCTTCCAATGCCTGGCCGAGGAGGACCTTACCTGTTGTTTCGTAAACATCAGTCTGACCCGCCATGCCGTTTGGGGAGTCGTGCCCGTTACAGCTCCAATAGCAGTTGTGGTAGCTGAAGGCATCCTTCGGCGCATAATCGTTGTCCGGGTCCAACACCGTCACTGTGTTCCCATCCATTTCTATTACAGGTGTAGCTGGCTTGTTATGTCGCTCGAACCAGTCTCCTTCTCTCTTGTTGAACGGCCTGCACCTGATCATGACAGCGATGCTGTTTGACACCGACTTCAGCCCCTTCGGGCTGTTCATGTCTTGTTTCATTTTTCCCTTTTTTTTTTGTTGCAAACCAGTCGAGGGTACCGAAAATTAAAAAGAAACAAGAAATAAAAAGAGAAAAAAAAATAAAAAAAAGGGGGAGGGGAAAAAACCCTGAGGACCATAAGGACCTGGGGGAGGGGGGGGGGGGGGGTAATTTGAGGGTTTTTTTTTTGCGGTGCCGTGTGGATCTATTTTCTTTTTTTTTTGTTATTTTCCGTATTCATATCCAGCAAAAACCATGTTTGCAAAACCACCGAATGAATCGGGAAATCGTAAGCTAATCGTGAACAGGGGAGGTTTTATTTTCTCTCTTTTTTTTCTTCTTCTTTTTTCCGGGTGGTTAAAATAAAAGAAAACCTACCGCTGATCGACATTCTTTACGATTAGCACGTTTCCTTTTTCCTCCCCCTCTTTTTTTTTTTCTTTTTGAGGAACTCGGTAAAGATGCAACGGTTGATGGAACGGTTGTTTGCACAGTCAATGGTGTAGCCTCCTATACTAAAAAAAAAAAGAAAAGTCACACAGTACGTTGTGCGAGAGGCGAAGAGTCACCAAGCGACCATAATTTCTCTTTTTTATTCCCCCTCCCCTGTCTGGGGCTGGGTGGCTGCAACTGCCCAGCAGCTCCGATTGAGTTGCATTTCTGAGCAACTAAAAGAGCCCTGTATAAACATTTGCGTATCACTTCCAAGAACTCCGAGCAGTACTTTGCTAGATATGAAAGGAAAGAAGAAGACAAAAAAAACAAAAAAAAACAAAAAAAAAAACACCCCTTTTTTATGCATTGTTCTGCCAACGTTCCTTCTTTTCTTTTTTAAAAAAAAAAAAAGGGAGAAAGGGTTTGAAAGAAGAGGGGAAGGGGGGAGGAGGGAGACCACTTGTGAGGAGGAGCTAGAGCGACCCACCGCAGAAGAGTGCCTACTAAAAAAAAAGGGGGGGGGGAACAAGGTAGAAAAAAAGGTGTCTTTTAACATGCTTTTAAAAACGCACTTACCCGGCCTTGTTGACTATTTTTTACCTGAGAGAACTGGCCTCCCTTTTGTCGGCTCGACCATGTACATGTAGTCTCGAATGCGCACGTGCCACTACTTTTGCTTGAGAGGGAGTGAGTGGTTGGGAAATAAAAAGAATTTTCCCAGCCCCATAAAAAAAAAAAAAAAGCGATGCTTAAGGGCAAAAATCCCACTTGAAAAAAAAAAAAGAAAAAGAATATATATATGAGTTAAAGGAGGCCGGTGTTGGCGGCGCCCTGAAAAAAAGAACGTTTATTTGGTATTCACGTAGACAAATAAAAAGGGAGAGGAACGAATTCACTGCAAAAGAAAAAAAAAGAAAAAAAAAAGAGGCAGAAAAAAAAAATATTAAGAGATACAGGAGGCCATCGGTGGAGCCCTGCACAAGTACTGTCTACTTGAGCTTGTAGTTCTGCTTTCCGCGATTTAGCTCCCCCCCCCCCCCCCCCCCAGTCCGGGGAACCTGTCTGTAAAAAAAAAAAAAAAAGAAGAAGAAGAAAAAAAAGCATCAAGTGACGTCCATTTTAACAAAAGAGAAAAAAAAAAAAAGAGAGAAGGGAGAACAAAAGATTACCACTTTAGAACCATCCCCTTGTAAAGGCCAGAGCATTTGAATTGCTATATAAGTATGCAGGTATATCCGGCTTGTTTACAATGCTTAGAGGAGGTTTCTTGTTTTTTTTTTTTTTCCCCTTCTTTTGGAAACAGAAAGGAAAACCCTCAGTAGGCATACCCTGAAGATCAAGAGATTTTTTTTTTCTTTTTTTTTTTTCCTTTTTCTTTTTTTGAGAGGATTAATGAAGAGATAAAAAAAAATATTTTAAAAAAAAAGGTTTATTGGGTTCCTTCAGGGCGATGCGTGGTAAGCAACCCTGAACTGGGTTATCTTTTTCATTTTGCGATTTTCTTTTTCATTCTATTTTCTTTCAAAATAAAAAAAGAAAAAGCCGTAAAATTGAAGTCATCTTTTTTTTTCCTTTTTTTTTTTTTCCTTTTTTGTACCGGTAAAATAAAGGAAAAAAAAAAAAAAAAAACTAAGAAGAAAGGTAAATCGCAGGGAAAAAAAGAAAAAAGAAAAAAAAACTGGTGTGAGACGTACTAGAGTTAAAAGGATCCCCTACAAAGAGGGGAATAGTAGAAGAAAATAAAATGCAGGGACGGTACATACAGCTTAGGGGGGGAGTAGCTATTTCTTCCCAGTATATTTAATACCATGAGTAGTGTCGCCTGGAATTTAAAAAAAAAAAAAAAAAAAAAAAAAAACGGCAAGTTCATTCTAAGTCTTTCTCATTCTTCAACTTCTTTCCAAGAAGTGGCACATAGCCACAACTAGATAGAATCCTCCTGTCACAAGCCGTAGCTCCCGACCACATTCTAAAAAAAGGTATTTTTTTTTTTTTTTTTTTTTTTTTCACTTCTGTGCTTTGTATCATTTCTCTTGACAGGCCACATGTGGACCACCCGTACTAAAAAAAAAAAAAAATAAAAAAAGGAGGGGAACAAACTGAAAAGGCACTCATTTCTTCATTCTCATTTTTTCGTTTCCAACAACGGAGAAACTGGGCAATTTTTCTTTGAAAAGGAGAAAAGTGAGGCTTTTTTTTTTTTTCCTCCCCATTTTTTTTTTTTTTTTTTTTTTTTTTTTTTTTTCGCCGGGGAAAAGAAAACGTTCAAAAATAATAATAATACATAGTATCCAGGGGGTAACCGATCACCTTCGGTTGAAACCCCGACCCGAGCAAATTTTAGCTTTTCGATCACAGTCGGGCTAATGGTCTGAATAAGAACCGGGTGTCGTGATCGATCCAAAACACATATTTCGGGCAAGAAAACCAAGACAATGCAAACCCGCGGATTTTGCTGAGGGGTTTGCAGGGGAAAATACTCTTTTCTAAGTCGTTTCGATGCTCCCTGGGGTCGGATTTGTGTATCTGGGGGAATAGAAGAGGTGCCGTCAATCGGTTAACCCTGGATATTATGTATAATACTAAGAAAAAAAAGAGAAAAAAAAAAAAAAAAAAAAACAAGAGTGATAAGAACTGCGTGCCACCATTACTCTTTTTTTTTTTTTTTTTTTTTTTTTTTCTTTTTTGTTCTTACAAGAAACTGATCAGCTTGTTAAAATAATAAAAATAAAAAAAAAAAGGAAAAAGGAAAAAGGAAAATTCATTATGACGGGTGAAGTGTTAGCAGCTACCCAACACGAATGAAAGAAACAGCATCACCCTTTCGGGAGAGACTCCAAACTCCAACAAAAAAAAAAAAAAAAAAAGATATAGACAACCGAAACGTAGTAATAAAGAAAAACACAGAAGAAGGGGGGGGAAAAACACAGAAGAAAGGTCAAGGGACAAAAGCACTTTAGCCAAGCGGTAGCTGCTCTCTCTTTCTTCGACAAAAAGAAAAAAATATGTGGTGGCAGGTGGAGAGGTAAAAAGGGAAGGTTACTTTCTTTTTCTTTTTCTTTTCTTTCCCTATAGCTAGACCCCCCCCTCGTTTATTGGTTTTTTTTTAATTTTTCTTTTTTTTTTTTTATCAATTAATAATTTAGAGAAAGGTGGGAGGTGAAGAGAAAAAGAGTAAGTCAACGACGGAAGAAAAAAAAAACAAAACAAAACAAAAAAAGAAGAAGAAAAAAAAGAAGTCAGTTGAATGTCGCATGTGATTACACAGAGATTAGATGGTAACACCCACACCGGTATCTATTAATATCTCTCTTCTTATCTATAACAATTCATTGTTGAAACACGGCCCATGTCAAAACCGCATTTCGGGTAATATATATATATATGGCATCGTTTCAAACCCCCCCCCCCCAAAATGAGGCCAATTGACACTTTCAATATTTCTCTAAGTACTTTTTTCCAAAGAAAAAAAATTCTACAACTTTCCCGGCCCAGGTTAGGAAAAAAAACACCCCAGAAAATTGGAAAGTGAGTGTTACTAGTACCCAAAAAATTCAGTCCTAGGGGTAGAAATGGGTTTTTTCACTTTGCACAAATTCAGTAAAAGAGGGGGTGACAAAAATGGATGCTTTTAAACTTGCAGTTGAGAAGCTAGGGGTAAAAAAAAATGGTATTCGGACCGAGAAAGGGTAAATGGGAACACCTCGGCGATCAGGACACTCGCCACAGAGGTTCTTCAGGAGCTCAGTGGCAACGACTGTGCTGCACCAGTTTAGACGTAGTGTGTAAAGGGGAACTTTTAGCGGCACTTCTGCTATCATTTTCTGGTAGCCAACAAGACACCACACGGCGCCAATTGGTCAGAGGCATGAGGCTTGACCACATCACACATGATGAAATAAGGGCAGCTGGCCTTACTGTTGGAAAAGACTTGTTCCACAGTAGCATGGTCACAGAAAAAAATAAAGAAAGAAATAGAGTGGATACTCTGGACTGACGGTGGGTGTCACTTTCGTGCAAAGGAATTTTGCTACTTTGTTCTTTTTGGTCTTCGTTATGTCTATCCTGATCGGACGTTTTCCCTGTGGTTTCTGGGGGAGAAACACGGCAAAAACAGCAGGGACAGCCACTTTGGTGTGCTCTCTCGTGTTTGGCTTTGGGTGCCTCGTTCCACAACAATTAAAACTGTGGAGAGAAAAGGCCCCCAGTCTATGAATCTTGTGATGAGTATGAGGACGTTCCTGATAGCCTTCCCGGACTTGAAAAACGAGAAAGAATAGTAACCAAATTACGAAAATACTTGACACCCCATGACAAGCCCAAAGCACCAAGTACACCTACGAATGAGCCTCTTAAAACCCCCCCAAAATGCGGTAGAAGGCCTAATAGTATGAAAAAGAAACGAGGTCGCCCACTCAGCAGCAGCACATCTCAGCCGCAGAAGACTAGGAAATGAAGGTTTCCACTTCCAACATCATTTCAGCCACCTTCTAGTAGTAGTTCCGCTATTTCTTGCTATTGAAAGCATACTCTCTGACTTTACCAAAACCACTAAAACCCGATTTTGACCCTAAAACTGAATTTTTCATAGGTCAAAATAGCACTCTTGAGCGATTTCTGACCCGGGTTCTTTCCTAATATGGGCCGGGAAATATGGAGAAATCTTTTTAAAGGGGATGGCATGCCCAAAGATGCAACGAAAGTGTCAATTGGCCTCATTTTTTTTTGGGGGGGGTTTTTTGAAATCGACCCATATATATTGTTTCTTGTTCAAGCAAAAAAAAAAGGGGGGGACAAGAAAATTCAAACTCTTATTTTGAGTTTGAGCAGCTCGAGGCGAGCAGCAGTGCGGGAGTCATCCCGTGACCTGGCCAGGGATATTAAAGAGTCGAATGGTATACCAGCTTGGGCGAGAAAGGAAAACCTATCGAGTTTCGACGGTGACCGGTCAAAGAGTACAAAGGTGGGATCGGGGTGCGCACCTGACGCCACAAGCACCTTCGACAAGTCCAGGTACCTGTAGTAGCACGCCACGCACAGTGGGGAGACACCCTTGGAGGTTGCATAGTTCACATCAGCACCTGCCTTGATAAGGTCCTGCGACACAATGGTCCGACCCTTCTCGGCAGAGAGCAGTAATGGGGTCTTCTCGTTGGGCATGGCAACATTGACGTCAGCCCCCATGGCGACGAGGTAGCCCAGTGCTTGCCGTGATATGTATGTTGTCTTCATAAGCAGAAGCAAGGCTGTGTTGCCAGCGTGGTCAGCCGCGTTCACGTCGGAGGGGCTCAGCGCTCGTAATATCTCGATGCCCACAGCTGGTATCCCCACTGCGTGCATGAACGGCGTGCGGTCTGTGTCCCTGTCCCTCTTGTTCACATCGCCGCCATGCCGTTTCACCACCTCAATGGCCTCGCATCGCACGCCATACGACCCTGCCATGTGCGATAGCAACGACTTCGGCTGCGACGGTGGGAAGTGGTCGCACCCTGCTGCAAGCAACGCGTCCAGCACATCAGGCTCCCTGTTGACGGCCACCCATACAAGCGTTGAAAAACCCAAAGTGTGCGGGGTGAAACCAAGAGCGAGAAGCTGTTTAATACGCACGGCGGTCGCTTTACGGACGATGACCTCCTGCACAGGGGGTGCATTGAGATCAGCACCGTACGCGAGGAGCAGCTGTGTGATGGCATCATGCGAACGAAGCAGAGCGGAGGCTCCTATGGGGTGCCGGGAGTCATGCGTTGAAGTGGCACTAACACCCGATGCCAGCAGCTGTGCAACAACCTCTTCGTCATTAAGCCGTATGCGGCGGAGGAGCGAGTGCGGGGTGCGCTTGACGCCTTTCTTGCGGAGGCTGTCACGGGCCACGATACACACCTTGGCATGTATCCTGACGTGGAAGTCATTCTCATGAAGACTGAGATCACTGAGAGACGACTCGTTGTCGTCCAGTAGGTCAGAACCACAGCACAAGTCATGCCGTGAGGGGTCGTAGGTGGAGTGTGTGCGCAAGGCGTACTTCAGTTGCCCTACTGTAGCGCACATTGGTACCTCGACGCAGTTGCCGCAGTCGTCCCCATCGATATCCACCCACACCTGCATGCAGGGGGTGTCTTCGCTGGTCTCCTCGCTGCACTCGCCTATTGTTAAGTCCAAATCAACATCAGCGTCTTGGAGTGACAGAGATTCGCATGACATGCTGCCCCCCTCTTCCGTCTCTGTTTCGTCTCCCATCGAGTCCGTCTCAGCATAGCATCCCATCCTCAGCCCCGCGTCAAAGTAGTACAAGTCATCTAGTTCACCGTAGTCCATTAGCTTCGCTGTCGGGGAAGAAATTGTTGTGGTATGTGAGGAAAAAGAATGAAAAAAAAAAATGCTGGAAAGGAGTGAGTGGGGAAGGGGGCAGGGCTTTTACACACTATTCTTTTTTTTTTTTTTTTTTTTTCCCCGCTTTTAAATGAAAAATATAAGAAAAAAACCACGCGCGCTTTTAAGCGGTGTAAAAAAAAAAGGGGGGGGGGAGAGGGGAAAGAAACAGTGCTTAACATAATGTAGAAAATAGAAATTTAAAAAAAAAGAAGGAAAAAAAAAAAACTGCATTTTGAAAGAAAAATAAAGAGGGGAGAAAGAAAAGGGACGTCATTTCTTCTTTTTTTTTCTCACGGTGAAGGAGGGGGGTTACAAATATGAAAGAGAAAAAAAAAAGCTGAAAAATAAATAACCGCAAGAGCATTACAATCGACCCGCGTCTCTCTTTTATCTTTTCTCCTTTTTTTTTTTCCCCTTCTTTTTTCTCTCTTCTCTCCTCCTCTCCCTTTGTGCTCTGCAGCTCAAGCACAAATTTAAAAAAAAAAAAAAAAAAGGGAATAGATATTTAATCTTTTCTCTTCATTTCTTTCTCTTTTCCCCCTTTTACTTCCACGCCCTCCTCTCTCTCTTTGTTAAAAACAAGAAATTCGAAAGCATAAAAAAAAAAAGATTTAAAAAAAAAAAGCCAAGCAACTATATGGGGACGAAAATCTTTCTGCGGTAAAAGATAAAAAAAGGGTGGGGGGGGATGGAAAAAAAAAAACACTTTTTTTTTTCTTTTTTTTTTTTTTTCTTTCGTTCTCCCCGTATTAACTTTATTCCTTGAGCCAGAAATGTTGTGTTTTGTCAGTCTTGTCAGCGGTACCCGCCCTCAACATGGACCACCTTTGGTTCGTGTGTTCGATCACCTTTAAGGTTTCAGTTACGCTCTGGTACTCAGCGTTCTTAAGGAAAGTGTTTGGCGATGCCTCATCAGGGGTTTTCTTGTCCGTTGTCTTGTAGAATCTCAACCAGTTCACGATTCTGTCCACCAGGGCATCACCCTTAATAGCCTTGAGGGAGGCAATGTCATTGATCCGGCTTGAATCAGGGTCCTCCAGGGAGATGGCAATCACCTTTTTTTTTTTTTTTTTTTTTTTTTTTTTTTCAAATACCTTCCAGTCAGTCTCTCCCGAGTCCACCATAGCCAGCGAACCAAGCACCTTCACTGGTACCACGGAACCCATTGGGTACGAGATCGATCCAATCTTTTTTTTTTTAAGAAAAGAGTGGGGAACATACCTCCATGACGTCCAAAGGATCGTTGTCCCCGAGGTTGCCTTCTTCGTCCCTCAAGCTTCCGTCCTCCCACGTCTGGGGGAACAGCCCGTTGTTGAAAAACGACATCCCGTAGGTGTAGTGCCTGGGGACTTTGTTCTTCACATCCTGCTTGATGGGGTTGAAGGGGAGTTCCTTCTGCACCTCGAACTTGGAGTTCGTTCCCTTGGGGAACTCCACAACCATGTTGAAGTGCTCCCCCGTCTTCAGGGGCACATCATGCCATGGAGAGATGGTCGCACCAGCTTCGTTCTACAGAAGATTTTTTTTTTTTTTTCGTTTTTCCATTTTCTATAAATTACACACCGTAAGGTAGACAGCGAAGAGCTCACCTGGAAGCCCCACCTTGGTGGCGTTGACCATCTTAGCCTGTTTCGCGATGGTGGGGATCTGCTTGGATTGCAGGACGGCATTGGCCTTCACCAAAGGCTCGTCCTTGCTTTTGTAGTACTCCCTCATGATCTTCCACCCAGAGGGAACCATGAACTTGGGAGGGACGCACTTAGGGTCCTCAGACCACGTGGCGGGGATGGCTTCAATGGAGTCGCAGACGTCGACCATCATGCGGCCCATCTGTCGCATCTTCGACCCGGAGATCTTCAAGAACCTGTTGTTGAATTCATCCTTCGTGATGCCAGCGGGCTTCGGCTTCATCTCACCGTCTGTCTTATCGTAGTGCACGGCACCAGATGCGAGCAGCCCAAGCTTGCCCATCCCGGGTGACACCTGCAGCACGTACCTCCCATGGTCAGGTTCGTAGACATCGTCACCCTTCTTCTGGTTGTGTGCTTGGGCGTACTCGTCGGAGTAAGAAAGACCCGCAGGGTCCCTCCCTACAATGAAGTAGTCAGCCCCTGCGACCCTACGTGACTTGGCATGCCACTGCACCTGTGATGGGTGAAGAAAACGGTTGGTTTCTTTTTGTTTTACTTACCTCTGTCGGTCCAGAGTACACCATCGGAGATGGCCAGATGGCCAGCACTGTCCACGCCTTGTCAAGCATCCCCTCGTCAAGGACGGCCTGATGCTGTTTCACCCTGATGTCCAACGGCACGTCGTCGCTCTTCGTCCACCCACCCAAAGGCGACAGCCACAGCACAGGGTTGCGGTACCCCTTCTCGAGGAGCTGTTTTGGTTGGTTTTGACATCTACTGTGTTACATACCTGCTTCCTGCCGTCCTTCATGAGGTGCGCGTGCCCAGCGTGTGTGGGGTTCCTAGTCTGGAATGCAAATACACCGTCGGCGCCCTTCTCCTTGAACTTCCTGATGAGTTCTTCAGGAGTCAGCCTCCACTGGTCGAGCCCGTCGTTGTATTTGATCCTCCTCACCTTGCTCAATTCACCGCCGAGGAGGTACTCGCCAGCCTCAATGATGTTCTCCTTGATGTACGGGTGGTGCAGGTCCCATGACCCCCACGACCTGGTGATCATCTCTTCCTTCCTGAAGGCGTAAACTTCAGGGTCGTCAAGGATGGCAACGGGCTCACCTGCAGGGGACACAAGCACGAGTTGGACCTTGCCGCCCTTCTTCTGTGCCCTGTTGATGAGCATCTTCGTGTGCGAACTCACAGGGATAGCGATGGGCACAGGCATGCTGACCCTCTCCCCGTTGTGCACCATCCTTGCCGCACCTTTGCTGTCGCCGAAGTCGGTGCCTGCAGGTCCAGGGCCGTGACCGCTGCTGCCACCACCGTTGTCCCCAGAAGGATCGACAAGCATGGAGTTAAAGTGCAGAGCCTGCACCAAGGCACTCTCTCTCATGGGGCCCTTCAATGGGGCCGCCCAGCCTTCACCGATGACCTGTACCCACTGCACATCAACGTCCCTGATGGTCACAGGCTGCAGTATGGTCACGGTGTCGGACTTCCAGAACTCTTCATTCTCTTCAATCACGTTGGGAGGGGTTGTGCCATCGGGGTAGCCATCCGCGTGGCCCATGGCCTCTTCGCCGGGTTGCTTCTCATGGTGCTTGTTGGTCTCCGCAGCTTTCGGGCAGTCCACAGGAGCGCCGATCTGCTGGGGTGACTTCTTGTTGGTGTTGATAACCTTCTTGGCGATGAGTTCGTCTCTGAGCTGATCGACGCACGCATTGATGCACTGCTCGAGGATGGGAGGGCAGTGGTCCTGGAACTTAGTCTTGACAGGGAGGTTCTTGGCCTCGGATTTGCAGGTCTTCAGACGTTCTTCGGCTGCGGTGTTCTCGCAGCAAGTGCCGGTGTTGAGGGTAATCTCAGGTTTGAGGGGCTTTTCATAAGGGGCGTCGATGCCTGTCATGCCCTTGATCTTCCCTTCACGGACCTTCTTGTAGAGGCCTTTGGGGTCGCGCTCCTCGGCGACGGAGATGTCGACCTTGACGAAGACCTCGATGAAAGGGATGCGCAGTCTTTCGTGGACCTCCCTGGCGGTGTCCCGGTCCTTGCGGTAGGGCGAGATCAGGGAAACGAGGGAAAGGGTGCCGGAGTCGGCCATCATGAGGGACACCTCATAAGCCCTGCGAACAGCTTCCGCACGATCCTCGGCGGAGAGACGGAGGTCCTTGGAGAGCCCGAACCTCAGGTTGTCACCGTCAAGACGGTACATGTGAACAGAGTCATCGAGGACAAGGCGTCGCTCAAGAGCCTTGCCGATGGTGGATTTCCCTGAACCGGAGAGACCTGTCATCCAAAGAGTTGCGCCAGGCTGGCCGACAGCCCGGATACGGTCGGTGTGGTTGATGGCATCGAAGGTATCGAAGAAGATATCCTGTGACGCCTTTACAAGCACCTGGCTCCTGAGCTGCCCCATGGTCGGGCAGTCGCCACGTGTCTGCACCGACTTCCCGCTGTCCTTGAACATCAGCATCATGAGCACTGCCATGCCGCAGATCACCATCATGATTATCTTTGTGTTACCTTGCGTCATCCCTGCTTTAGCCTCCGAGATTCCCCCGTTTACCTGTCTTTTATTATAAAGGTCTGGTCGTCTGGCGCTCATGGTTGTCGCCTGTGTTGGGGGGTGAATTAGGTGATTTCTTTTTTTTGCGTAAATTGGGGGGGGGGGGGGAATGGAAATATATAATATTAAGGGTCCCTGCTTTGAGTCCCTTCAAAATAAAAATAAAAATAAGATAACGTCAGAAGGTAGTCTTTGCGGTCGAGATATTTGAAAGACGAAACGGAGTAGGAAGGGTTTGGGGGGGGGGGGGGGGGAAGGGGAAGGAAGAAAAATATCTTCATCTCTTGTTTCTTGTTTTCTTGTTTTTGTTTTCTTTTTCTTCCTTTCTACCCTTTTTTTTTTGCTTGAAGAAACGAGAAAGAAGGAGGGAAACCCGAGTCAAAAGCTTTATGCACACACGAAATCTGCATTGTCAACTGGCGTTTCTTTTCCCCTCTCCTTTCTTCTTTTTTTCTCTTTTTTTTTTTTCTTTTTCCCCTGCTTGAAGGCCACCTTGATCAAGTATTATTTTTATTTATTCCTTTTTGAACACAAACTAAATAATTTGCTTACATTTATGAAATGAAAAAACAAAATTCCCCACTATCCTCACTCCCCCCCTAAAAAAACCTTTAGGGAAGAAGGGGGGAAACGAAAAAAAAAGAGAAAAAAAAACCAGTCTTTGCGTTAAAAAAAAAAAAAGAAAATGTATTGGGTTTCACCCTTTGTTCCAGTGCTTTTTTTTTACAGGGGAAAACCCCACTTGAAGACCACCCTCAGGGGGCGGTGGGGTCTATCACTGATGTCCCCTATAATATAAATGAGGCGTTTGAGCGTGAAAAACTTTTCAAAATAAAAAAACTTTTTTTTTCTCAGACATTAGTCCGAAGAGAAGGCGTGCGTTTCATGTTGCAGCAGAGAACAGAAAAAAAAAAGGGGGGAAAAAAAAATGGTTCATACAAGGGGGAAAAAAAAAGGGATCGGAACCGAAAAAAAGGAAGAAGAAAGAAGGGAAAAAAAAAAAAAAAAAAAAAAAAAAAAAAAACAAGAGCGAGAGAGTATAGCTTTTGCTTTTTTATTTTCTTTCATTTTCTTTTTTTTTTTTCATTCTCTTCCCCCCGCCCCCCTCCTCCATCCTTCCGAATTTCTTTCCCCCCCCATTATATTTCTGCTCTGCAAGAAGGGAAAAAAAAAAGTCCACGCATTGAAATTCGTCATATAACAAAACACCACATCTAGTACCCAGCGCCAGGTGTGGCGCCAGTGATGATGGCGATACCTGAAGAGGTACCGATACGGGAGATTCCTGCCGCCATGTATTTCTTGGCAATGGGGAGGGTCTTCACGCCCCCTGATGCTTTGACAAGGCAGGTGTCGCCGACGGTGGCCTTCATGATATCAACAGCCTCGGGGGTGGCACCGCCAGTGGAGAAACCAGTAGAGGTCTTCACGAAAACAGCCCTTGCCATGGCTGAGAGGATGCTTGCATCTATGATCTGTTCCTGGGTGAGGAGGCAGGTCTCGAAGATGACCTTCACGATGGCACGGTTCTTGCACGCGGCCACGACTGTCGCAATGTCTTCAAACACTTCCTCGTACTTCCCTTCCATGAGCTTCCCGATGTTGAGCACCATATCTATCTCGGTCGCTCCCGCTGCCACTGCTGCTGATGTCTCTTTGCCCTTTGACCTGGTGTCCATCGCTCCCAAGGGGAAGCCCACCACGCTTGCTACCTCCACCCCTGTCCCTTGCAGCATGTCCGCTGCCTCCTTCACTCTGCTGCTGTTCACGCACACAGCGTAGAACTTGTTCTTTTTCGCTTCGTCGCACAGCTTTTCAATCTCCTTCGACGATGCCGTCGCCTTCAGCAGCGTGTGGTCGATGTACTGCCTCACGTCACCCATCTTCTGCGGGGGAAGCTTCCCATCGCCCCTCAAGTGCGGCAGCACGTCCAGCACGTCCTCGGTGCCTGTTTGGTTTTTATCTTCTTTCCAAAGGTTTTGGCATACCAATGCACAGCTCTTTTGACATAGCGTGCACCCTCTTCATGATAGTCTTCTTCATCTTACCCTGCGCGCCGGGGAGGAGCGTGAAGTCCTCAGCCTCGCCCGTCTTCTTCGCAGGGGTGGCGGACATAGTAATGGGGCCCTCGTGCTTGAAGAGGCCAGGGCGCTCCTTAACGAACTGGCGCCAGGCTTTGCGAAGGGCGGTTTCCCTGTGGTGGGGTGGTGTGGTGCTTAAAGGCATACTCCTCGTGGGTAACGTCACGTTGCGGGCTGCGCATGCCTCCGAACTCGAGGTTAAGACGCTCACTGAGGAAGATCTTTGTTGCGGCGGTCATCTGCCACAACCCGCAGATCTTCGAGAACATCGCAAACCACTCCCTGCCGGTCTGCTGCTCCTTGTTCGCCTGTAAAAAAAAGAAAGCACAAATAATTAATCAAAAACCAACACGACCCATACCTCTTCGAACTTCCCTGAGCTGAAAGCACGGACCATCCTGTTCCACACGGGGCCGATGGAGCTGAATCCGATGGCGATGTGCGCAGTAACACCCAGCGGGAGGCACGACGTGGTCATCCCTTCGAATCCGTTCAAGATATCGAATTCGGTGCCCACCTTCTTCCCGAAGTCAAGGGTGTCGCCGAGGTCCCACATGTTCGTTGAGGTGAACTTGGCGCCGCGGAGCGTGGGGACAACGGGGTGGAGGGCTTTCATAATGTCGGCCATGGGGAAGGCGACACCTGTGATGTCGGGGAAGTGGTAGTACAGGAAGGGTGTGTTGGGTGCCTCGGCAGCGACCTGCTTGGTGTAGTCCACAAGGAGGTCGATGGAGGCGGGTTTGAAGAAGCTAGGCGCCATGGAGGAGATAGCGGCCGCACCGACATCTTCGGCATGCCTTGCGAGTTCCTTGCTGTCCTCAAGCGACTGCGCACCGATGTGCGCCAGAACGATGAGGTTGTGCTTCTTACCAGCCTTGATCCAGGCCTCGAGAAGAACCTTCCTCTCGGCAACTGACATGGACATCGACATGCCTGCGGTGCCTGCCACGAACACACCGGTCATCCCGTCCTTGGCAAGAAGCCCAGCGTAGGCGTCGATCACATCCACGTTGATGCTGTCGTCCTCAAGGGGAGACACAACCGCGCAGAACAGACCCTTGAAGAGCTTCTTGGTCCATTGGGGGCCCTTCTGCCTCTTGGGTGTCCTTGGTGTCATGGGCATAGCCAGCCTCTTAGCGACAGGCTCCTCCTTGTTCCACAGCGACCTCTTCAACTTTGTTGAATACCTCATCTCTTCCCCATTTGACACCACACCATTGTCACTGACCTGCCTCACATTGATAGGGGTCATGGCCATCAACTCCGCCGCCTCCTGCCACGTGGTGGGCTGTCTCCTTACTGACATTATCTTACCTTGCTTGTAATATCCTGGAATCAAATGTTTTGTTGCTATGCGGGAGGAAGGAACAAAACAAAAAACAAAAAAAGAAAGACAACCACCTTTAACGAGAAGAAGAAAAAACAAGAGGGAAAACAAAAAAACAGATCACAGCTGGAGCAAAAACCACTCTTTCTTCTTCCCACCCGGCGCACCAGGCTGTGCGGGGCCTTGTTGTCCTGGCGCTGCCTGGGGCGCGATCGGAGCTGGTATCGGAGGCCCTTGCTGCATCGGTGTAACTGGTTGTTGCTGCACTACCTGTATTATTGAATTGAGGCATCATTTCACCAGCATACCTTCTGCACCTGACCCACCATTAGTGTAATGTCGTGTTACGTGACGTGGTTATATGTAAGGACCACCACCTGTATAGCTATGCAGAGGGGAAGGGAGGGCGATACTAATCGGATGTACTGGGGAGAAAGGGTTCAAATTAGTTAATTAGAAGTGTATTAAAACTAAACAAAATGGCACGGCATGGACGCAAGATTGAGCCGCCGCATTTCGGGGAGCGTGAGGGAGACGATCTTACCGTCGAAAGGTGTTTGGTGCACTCGGGTGCTCAGGTATGCGACGAGAGCAGTCACGATCAGGATGGTGGAAATGCTATCGAAGGAATCCTGGTCGGCAGTTACACTACCCACAACAACTATGCAAGCCCACAAGATGGGCGCGGATATCATTGCCACGAGGCCTGCTATGCCGCCAGGGATCTTATACGGGCGGTGCAGGGAGGGGTGCTTCACCCGCAACACAACGACGCTGCACAGCACCATGATCAGCCGCAAGGCGTACAGTACCTGCTCGACACTCACAAGCATTTCGAAGTTCATGGTCACCGTCAAGGCAAAGGTCACAATAGCGTTTAACACGATAGCATTCACAGGCGTCCTTCGAGTAGGGTGCAGGGCACCAAAGGTTTTGTTGATACTTGCGGTAAAACACCCCAGAGTGCACATTCCCTGAAACGCACGTGAAGTGGTGCACAATGCGCACACCGTGAATCCGAAGGCAGACACGGCACCGCCCAACACCATCGCTACCTCTAGCCACGTTCCACCGATCATCCCTGCCACAGGGACCCAGTACCCATCCGTCCACTCTGAGTAGTCTCCTTCATCGCCACCGTGTGCCGCTGACACACCAGCAAGAACGGGCATCGCGTACACCATTTGTGACAGAATGAGAAGCATTACCAATGCTTTTACAAGGGTCTTCCCTGGCACGCTGACTTCTTCTACCACGTGCCCCGCATTGTCGAAGCCGCTGAAGTTCCACGAGATGAGCGGTAGGAACGCCCGCCAGTCGACAGTCGTAGGAGTATCCCCCCAGTGCGACGACGTCATGCGTGGTGCCTCGCACAAGAACAGCAACAGGAAAGGGAGCACAGAAAACACCATCAACAACACCCCGCTGCTGCCCACCTGGTCGATCCCAGCTACGTTGAGCAGAGCACAAGATGCAATGAGGAGGAACTGCAACAATATACGAGTTGCAAAGCTGATCCCTATGAAGCGCTGCAGATAATCTGCGAAAAGGTTCGGGTATAGGGAGTTGTCCACTACGTCCAGCGTCGCCGTCCACAGCACGGCCAGCATGGTCGCCCACTCGGGCAGCGCAACGTTGATCCACATGATGGGGCCCGCGTTTGATGGGATCATCGTAGCCAGTTCGGCCACACTGTGGTTTCTGAATTAAGTGTTAACTGACCATACGCTAGTGCAGATGGCAATCCCCACAACCATGGCAGGAAGGCTATCCCAATAAGCGTGTTCAGCGGCCCTGCTGTCTTGATGCACCCCTCGATGCCATACGCACCTCCAACAGTCCCGACAAAGAGCACTCCAAGAAGCTGCTTCGTCCCGAGGCTGGGCTTTGGGGCATGATCGCGCTCATCATGACTGTCGCACACGAAGCAGTCCCTAACAAGCATCTGATGTGTAAACCTTAGGTTGTTAGAACGGTGAGTATGCACCATAAAAAAGGTTGTAAGCTCTTTCGATTTTGTCGGATGGGTGATACAAGAACACAATTTTCACAGAACACTACGTTTGTATATGCAGCAAGCTCTCCCAGTGCGCGGAGGTCGCCTGAAGGGTTGTGACGGTGTGGATGCAGGACGCGAAGGGAGACGCAGATGGAACGGACGCAATGATTCTGGCAATGGAAGAAGGAAGTTCGTGAGGGGCGGTGGAGATATCGTTAGGGAGGTGCCTGATGTTGGAGCTGAGCTTACGCATGCTGTCGGCGATCTTCGTCCAACCGGGAGAAGTGTAGATGGCGGAAGCTGCAGTGAGCCGCATGAAAGACATAAGCAGCTCAGTACGTGTAGATGCCACCCCAATCACGGGGTACATGTCAAGGCGGGATCTGGAGGCAAGCTGCACCAACGCGACAGTGTCTGCACTGTACTCATGAGCTGCAGGCCCGCCCACCATGTTCGAAGCTATACAGCTCGACACACACAGTGAGACGAGCACTTCTGCGTCGCCCTCCTCAGCAGACACTTCAATCCAGTTTCCACTGTATTTCGGTGCATGCCACCCGCAGTAGCCATCCTTCGTGCAGAAGACAGACGTGTACTTCTCCCCGTTGATGGTCACTTCGAACAACACACCATGTTTCGGGAGCATTATCTGGATGGGGTCACCACTTGCAGGCGCTGTCAGCCCAGTGTGCAACGGGATCCCCACGGCGACCTGCTTCCCATCCCCCATCATATTCCCCGAGCACACGTTGCTCACAACATATGATGCCCGGACACCTTCTACACTGCTAAAAAGCTCCAGGGGTGCAGTAAATTCACTGTCACCTATTCTGCACACAAATTGCATTGCAGCAATCACCCCAAGACCTGCAGCTACGTTGCTCGTCAACTTATTCAGAACCTCGGAGAACACACTGTCCAGCCCAGTCTGTCGGTCCCCATATGACGATTTGCCAAGCTCTATTGCAAGATCTGTGTCGAAGCTGAACGGTGTCTTGATGCAGTCTCTGTAGGGGTGGTTAAGATTCTCTTGGCTGCAGCTCATACATATCGTCACCAACCAGACAGTCGATGGTCGAGGTACTGCCGCCTTCCATGAGAGCAGCCCTGTACATATAAGTACATATAGATATAAACACATACAAAGTCACCGTGGTTAAAGGCTTGGAGTGACGTGCGACCTCATCAATGATGCACTCCTGGTGCCTGTCCATGTACTGTGAGCGGAGTTTCCTTGCAACTGGGCTGCCCGCTTCAGGAACTGCTTCAACGGAGGAATAGATCTGCCGTGGCATTGTATTGTGGTTGCATGTAGAATATACCTGCATCCCTTCAAGTGTCAAGGCCTGTGCATTCTCCTCTCTTTTCCTTCCGATGCTTACTCTCGTAACGCTAGGGGTAGTTGCTATCGGGTTCACTATTAAATCATTACATGTCTTGAGCCTGTCTTCAATCCATTCTAGACGGGTTTCTGCATCTTCTACCCCACCTCGTGTTGCCAGCTTTTCAAACCATGCATTCCACTCAGTGAGGGAGATACCACCGTCAGAGTTGGTGTCCAGTTCACGAAATAGTACCTTGGCCCCAAGTCTCTCTTGCTTCAAAACACGGAGAAGTTCGTCGCGAGACACCTCACCGTCCTTCGAGCACTTCGCGTCAATCTCATCGAAAGCTGCTACGGATCGCTGCTTCAAAGCAGCCCATGCAGCTTCGTCACGTGCGATACGTGACACCCCTGGGCTCTGTAGTGGGTATGCTCGTGAAGATACCTTACATACCAGTGCTGCTTCGTCTGGTGTCATAATCTTGTCGCATGTCTTGAGCCTATCTCCGATCCACTCCAGACGTGTCTCTGCCTCCTCCACCCCACCTCGTGTTGCAAGCCTTTCAAACCAGGCATTCCACTCAGTGAGGGATATCCCACCGTCAGAGTTGGTGTCCAGTTCATGGAACAAGATCTTGGCCCCGAGCCTCTCTTGCTTCAAAACACGGAGAAGTTCGTCACGAGACACCTCACCGTCTTTGGAGCACTTCGCATCGATCTCATCGAAGGCCGCTTTGGTCTTTTTGAACAACTCTTCCATTTTTTGGATGTCGTGGTGGATGCGGTCCGCTCCCTGAGAGTTGTGTCGAGATGCAGCAAAAGCATACCAAGGAAACGGTCTCAGGAGTCGCAATTTGGTCGCACGTCGTGAGTCTGTCTTGAATCCACTCCAGACGTGTCTCTGCCTCCTCCACCCCACCTCGTGTTGCAAGCCTTTCGAACCAGGCATTCCACTCAGTGAGGGAGATACCACCGTCAGAGTTGGTGTCCAATTCATGGAATAAGATCTTGGCCCCGAGCCTCTCTTGCTTCAAAACGCGGAGAAGTTCGTCACGCGACACCTCACCATCCTTCGAGCATTTTGCATCAATCTCATCGAAGGCCGCTTTAGTCTTCTTGAACAGTTCCTCCCTCGCCTCAATATCGTGGTGGATGCGGTCCGTTCCCTGAAACAAATGCATTCTTTTTTTTTTTCAGTACTGCATACCAAACAAAGTTCCTCGGGAGTCGCGATCTCACAGCATGTCTTCAGACGGTCTTCAATCCATTCCAGACGTGTCTCTGCCTCAGGTATGCCTCCTTTTTCTCTCAGTCTGTTGAACCAGGCATTCCACTCAGTGAGGGAGATACCACCGTCAGAGTTGGTGTCCAGTTCATGGAATAGTACCTTGGCCCCAAGCCTCTCTTGCTTCAGAACACGGAGAAGTTCGTCGCGAGACACCTCACCGTCCTTCGAGCACTTCGCGTCAATCTCATCGAAAGCTGCTGCAACTCGCTTCTTGAGCGCCACAACTGCTTCGTTATTTTCAGCAATCCGAGTTGCACCAGTACTCTGCAAGGAGGCTTGAAAACATAAAACAATCATACCAAAGCAGGCTCTTCAGGCGTGGCAATCTCACCGCACGTCTTGAGCCTGTCCTCAATCCACTCCAGACGTGTTTCTGCCTCCTCCACCCCACCTCGTGTTGCAAGCCTTTCAAACCAGGCATTCCACTCAGTGAGGGATATCCCACCGTCAGAGTTGGTGTCCAGTTCATGGAACAAGATCTTGGCCCCGAGCCTCTCTTGCTTCAAAACACGGAGAAGTTCGTCACGAGACACCTCACCGTCTTTGGAGCACTTCGCATCGATCTCATCGAAGGCCGCTTTGGTCTTTTTGAACAACTCTTCCATTTTTTGGATGTCGTGGTGGATGCGGTCCGCTCCCTGAGTGCGTGTGTCAAGATGAGCATAAGCATACCAAGGAGACTTCTTCGGGCGTTGCAATCTCGCCGCACGTTTTTAACCTGTCTTGAATCCACTCCAGACGTGTCTCTGCCTCCTCCACCCCACCTCGTGTTGCAAGCCTTTCGAACCAGGCATTCCACTCAGTGAGGGAGATACCACCGTCAGAGTTGGTGTCCAGTTCATGGAACAAGATCTTGGCCCCGAGCCTCTCTTGCTTCAGAACACGGAGAAGTTCGTCACGAGACACCTCACCGTCCTTCGAGCACTTCGCATCGATCTCATCGAAGGCTACTTTGGTTTTTGCAAAGAGGGCCTCTCTTTCATGAGCTTCCATAGGTGGCGGCGGCTGTGGCTGCATAGTGGGAGTGGGCTCAGACGGCTCGTGTGGGTCGTCGAGGTGTGACTCGATCCACGTAAGGTGCGACATAGCTTCTTCGATGCCGCCTTTGGTGTAGAGTTTGCAGAACCAGGTGACCCATTCGTTGGAGGTGATCAAACCATCGTGTGTGGGGGTGAGGTCACGAAAGAGAATAGAGGCAGAGAGGGGTTCCTGCTTGAGAGTGGCGCAGAGGGAGGGGATGGACAAGGTAGGAGTGCTACTGACAGCTTGGAGCTTGCTGAAAGCTTCGTTGGCCATGGCGACAAATGCAGGAGGGAGCTGTATGGGGGATACCATCGGGTCATCTTCAAACTGGTCGCCGTCCCCTGTGCACTCATCTGCGAAGTGAAGAAGTGACGACCTCTTGGAACATACTGCTGCTGTATTGCACTCCTTCACTTCGTCACATTCATCCTCAAACTGGTCGCCGTTCCCTGTGCACTCGTCTGCGAAGCGAATAAGTGACGACCTCTTGGAACATACTGCTGCTGAATTGCCGTCGCACTCCTTCACTTCGTCACATTCATCTTCAAACCGAAGCTGCGAGCTTCTACGCGGGCACGACCCCTCGCTCGCAGTGTCCTCGAATTGGATGCTTTTCTTTGAAGAGTTAGCTTCGCACACATCATCTTCAAAGTGAATGCTCCGCTTCGAGGAGTTTGCCTCTTCGCAATCATCTTCGAAGCGCAAGGAACTCCTCTTCCGAGGAGCAGGGTCTTCATCTGCAAACCGCAGCTGGCTGCTCCGCCTCGACGAACTCGCTTCAGGTTCGACAATGCTGCTCCTTCTAGAGCTCCCACCGTCTTCTTCAAACCTCACGTTTGATAGCCGTTGGCCATCTTCTTCCATGGCTCCTGTGGCGTGGCAGGGTGTGGAAAGGAATCGGGAAATATAAAAACGATATTTATCCACATTAAAAAAAAAGGAAGAAGGGGATGTTACTGAGGGATACTGGAGAGGGGGGGGGGGGGGGGGGGGTGAGAATGAGAAACACCCCTAAATGTGTGCCTATCCTGACTTAAATATCAGGAAAGCCGCTTGTCCGAGATAAAAATAGATGTAATGCCCGACCTCGTGGGTTACCTGCGACCCGAAATTTCTGCCGACAAAGGCGTGCCAGGTGTTCCCGTGTTTTCGGTCGAATTCTTTCTTAACGTGTGAGGCAACGTCTTTCTCCGTGTTGTACCTTTTTTTTTTTTCCCTTTCTTTTTTTTTTCTCAACACACCTATCCAAGGCATCCAAGGCTGTAGAGATTGCAAACTGTTCCATGTCTTTCGGCATGTCCGAGATCCTCACCACTGCATGCTGACCGCTCGCCATGCAATTAACTGGGTGTAAAATCTCGAATTATGAAAGAAAAAATAAAAAAAAAAGAGGAGTATAAAGGAGGTTCCCGTTTTTTGGAACGTCCCCTTTTTTTGTCTCTACTTTATCTATCCCCTTTCCCTGTTTCTTAGAAAAGAAACTTATTCTTTTAAGGTACCGGATTTTGGACTTGATATGGAATGAAGAATATTTGAAAAAAGGAAAGTGTTTGGAACAGTTAAACAGATAAATTATGGAACTGAAATTCGGGAAAACCTTATTCCGTTTCACTACTGCGTAGCTGCCCATGGTGCTCCGGGAGCACCGGCCCTCTGTCGTACCCATAATGCTGCTCCCTCTAGAGCTCCCACCGTCTTCTACCAGCCTCACGTTTGATGGCGTCGTTAAGTTTCTTCCATGGCTCCTGTGGCGTGGCGCATGGTGCGGAAAGGAATCGAGAAATATAAAAAAAAAAAAAAAAACGGTATTTATCCACATTAAAAAAAAAAAAAAAAAAAAGAAAGAAAGAAGAAGAAGAAGAAAGCAGAGGTTGTTACTGAGGGATACTGAAGAGGGAGGGGGTGGGAATGAGAAACACCCCTAAATGTGTGCCTATCCTGACTTAAATATCAGGAAAGCCGCTTGTCCGAGATAAAAATAGATGTAATGCCCGACCTCGTGGGTTACCTGCGACCCGAAATTTCTGCCGACAAAGGCGTGCCAGGTGTTCCCGTGTTTTCGGTCGAATTCTTTCTTAACGTGTGAGGCAACGTCTTTCTCCGTGTTGTACCTTTTTTTTTTTTTCCCTTTCTTTTTTTTTTCTCAACACACCTATCCAAGGCATCCAAGGCTGTAGAGATTGCAAACTGTTCCATGTCTTTCGGCATGTCCGAGATCCTCACCACTGCATGCTGACCGCTCGCCATGCAATTAACTGGGTGTAAAATCTCGAATGATGAAAGAAAAATAGAGAAACATAAACATAAACAAGTGGGAAGGGGAAGCAGGGAGAACAGAAGTTGGGGGGGAGGGAATTTAAGGTTAGTACACCGTAAACAGAAACTTAAGAGGGAAGAGGGGAGGGGGAGAGGGACTTTCTCGCGCTTTTTATCTTTTTCTCTTTCAAAAAAAAAACAAAACAAAAACAAACAAAAAAGATCGGCGAATTCTCTTTTTATTTTTATTTTCTTTCAATATATATTTTCACCCTTCCCCCCCCCGTCAATATTGCGTCCTTTCCGCCCCCTCACAAAAGGGGCTTTGTTGAATTAGATTTCGTTACGCTCAGTTAAATTATGGGGCCTAAGAAATATGGTGCTTTACAAAAAAAGAGCTTCATCTTCATCTTTATAAGCTGGCAATAGGTCTTCTTGAATTTCTTAAGCGACACAACTACGGGGAACAAGAAAAAAAAAAGGGTGAAACAAAACTACTTACTTACCCGCCAAGAACAAAAAATAGCTATCTGTAGGTAACAATAGCTTTCCCCCCCCCCTTTTTTTCTTTCCTTCTTTTT